>VXBO01011703.1:0-191454 GCA_013400135.1 Rhinoptilus africanus | reverse complement strand
CATCCAGGTCACTGATGAATATATTGAAGAGGACTGGGCCCAGTACTGACCCCTGGGTTCCTTAATATAAAAGGATCTATAGAAAAACAAACTCTTCTGTTCCCTGTGATCAACATTGAAAAAATGCTTTTGCAACAGTCTGGTGGGATTTAACTGATTTATTACATACAAACTCTGATACCAAGTTCAGCAAGTGGTGTATGTGGAACAGATTCTCTCGGTCTTGGGAGCGAGAAGGGAGAATGCAGCTCTGAAGCTGTCAGCAGCAATGGCGAGAGCGGCCGAGCCGTTCCTGCGCTCACCTCCCAAGGAGAGGATCAGCACCTCAGGGCCAGTGCTGCGGGGAGGAGACACTGCAACAAGCAGCCCCCTCAAACAACAATGTGAGGAAGGGGCTCTTGCAGGTGCAAGCTCTTCTGTTTCTGACTCTGTATGGGGCACTGTGATCTTGTTTTGCTTGAGACTCTAAAGACGCAAAAGTTAGCTCTGTACAGGGCTCCCAGAGATTAAATAAATTCAAAATGACATGCCCTGCATCCTCAGGGGTCATACCATTATGCATACCATCTTGTGCAGAACATTTGTTTATGATGAGATCTTTTATTGGTGGCATCATTAGTATCTAAAGGGAGAGTGACAACTGATTTGCTTTGACAGAGCATCAAATATTTTTGTTAGGATGTAAACACAAATTGCCATCCATGCAGAGAACTGAAGAAAAATTTTAAATTAAATCATGTAAAAAATATTTTTTTTCAAAAAATAAATTTAAAAAATAGCTAGAAAAAAATTGCTTGGAAACAGATCTGCTCAAGTTTGAGGTAAGTCTGTAGTTTGAGGCACAAATAATGAATGAAATCACTCTCTTGGTTTCTTACTCATCTGGCAAAAAGTAGTTCTCATACAATTCTAAAAACAAAACCTGAGTTTATTTCAAACTGTTGCCGTCTTGTTATGACAAATACAGGCTCCTTGGGACAGCTACTCATGGGACTTCAGACACTTCTAAGTTTATCTTTGTAGGGATGACAGGATGATTTTTAAAATATTTATGTTGTGATGATAAGGTTTTTATCCAACTGTCAGGAGTTTGAATATTTGTACATCAGAGGGTCAGTTTTCCTACTTCAGAATATTTTTCTATTGTTTCCAAACAGTATGGGGGTTAGATGAGGTGGGGTGAGGAGGACGTACATCTTTAATGCTGAGATAATAGAATCAAGCAAAAAAGATGTGCGTTTCCTCTCCAAAGGCAGAGTTTGTCAGCAATGACAGGACAAACTGTAGAAGAAGCGAGTCCACAATTTCGTTAAATACAAATTTGAAATCTGAATTTCTACATTTGAAACTGGGTTTCATCCTAGACGTAAAGCTTCAACCAGTCCTGTTAATTTTATTCCACAGATTTGCATTTGGCAGTGTGACTCAAAAACTTGGATATAACTCAGGAGGTTTTGGGCCTAACGCTGTCTCTGCTCTGACTTTCTTTTTCTGCCTCGCAGTACCAGGCTGGAGCCTCAAAGCTAAGTTGCTCTGCACAAGTCTATAAATGCACCACAAATTTAATGAGTTAAATTCAGCTTGCTGGAGCAGGGCAACTCTTCAGATAACTGTGATAACCTTTTACTGGAATTAGCTGGGCTACTTCTGGTATTTCTGTGTCACTCGGTGGCGTGCAGGATAGTTTTCCTTTCAGCCAAACTGTGTGGGAGAAGCACCCGAGACGTTCAGATATGCAAGCCCCAGCTACTTTCTGTTAGGACTTGTTGCACTGACTGGCTTGAAGGAGTATCCGTTAACATCAGCTCCTGTTTCTCCCATCTATGAAATGAGGAGAGCTCCCACTCTTTTGTAGTTCTGGATTTTGGGAATTTTTACATGATAAATTCCATGTAAATAATTGACTTAGGGTGAATGAATGATTTAACCTGGTGTGGAATATTATACTTTTAAAATTTTTTTTAAAGTAAAAGCACTACTTATTTAGACATGTTGAGGCAGTTTTTTGGGTTGTGAAAGAAAGCGCTGCCTTCAAAGCTGGATTAATGGCCCTTGGGGCTACACAGAGAAGATGGTGGAGAGGCGACAGGGGGTATATGCCAAGACTGAGAAAAATATATGTTAAAACTGTGCAGAAAATGCCTGAATTGGTGTTTTTGTTTATTCTGCCAAGATTCTTTCCTGATTTAATGAGCCTATCTGACTCGTACCGACTTGAATTGTCCGTGAGCAGAAGCCATCATATTATTTTCACCACATCTAAGTCACATATCTTTCGTACAGACAGAATAAGTGTTGCTTGTTGTTTTGGGATGGTGCTCTTTGGGAAAGCAAGCACATTTAGCAGGTTTTGCTCATGATGGAGTTTTCTGGCCGTTACTTTTTCTTCGTGAATGAGGGCAGGTCTTCTATTCACGGGGAGATATGCCAACCAAGTCCGTCTGTTGACTTCACCCTGGTATTACCTGTTCTCTCTGTAAGTCAGATCCTATGAATTACTGATTTGCTCTGCGATGGCCTTGATGCCTCTTGGGCCAATTGGAGGTGAGGGTACGTAATACCAGTCAAAAGATCCCTGGCCCATTGAAGTATCCATGCTTCTGGGCATATCGGATCATAGATTTAATTTCTCCGTGAGCTGCCAGTTAAACCTCGTCACAGCAATTTTTTCTTCAAATTTTGTATTAAATAGCAGGTATCTTCTCTTCTTATCTCCCCGTGAAACAGTTACGTGGAAGAGTGTTCAGGATCAATCTTGTATTAATGAAGATGACCTGGCAATATTCATTTGCCAGATCATTCTCATGTATTTCAAAACCAAACAAAAACTCCCACCGGTGAAACACTTCGGCGGAGTTTATCCCTGAGGAGACGATGAGAAGCAAACAACACGTGACAGTTGTTAATCACATTGTGTAATATATTACTGGAAGGCTCTCAGACGCTGCAGCAAAGGGCATAGTATTCAGAGTAGTGACTTTGATCTGAGGTTCATTTTGGGTTATGGTGTGGAAGAAAAAAAAAATCAACAAACCCCAAACAAACCTTGTTCTGTTACAAAGATAAAAATGACTAAAACCTTCACAGTGAACTTTATGAGCCGGTATCAGTAGATGTTAGGAACATGCAAAACCTGAGTAGCAAGGGGTTATATGCACATCAGTAGTATGATTATGTGCAAGAGTTAAAAGCAAAATAATAATTTGCAAATTCCACAATATTTTATTACACATTCATTATTATTTATTGTATATAATAAGCTAGATTTATTATTCACTCATTAAATTTTCTTCACCATTTGCAATTAGAACAAAATTTCACATGCAGTCAGTCCACCGGTGCCCAACGTAAGCCTTTGGTAACAGAATCTGAGGATGACAGCAGATGTCAGCGGGAGGGCACCTCTGGCCACCTAATCCCACCTCCTGCTCAGAGCAGGTCCAGTTAGAGTAAGATGCTCAGAGGCTTGTTGAGTTTTTGATCTCTCCAAGGGTAGAGAGTTTCCAGCCTCTCTGGGCTCATCCTCCAGTGTCTGACAATCCTTCTGGTAAAAGGTTGTTTTCTTTTATCTTGTCTGAAGTTCCCGTGTCGCAGCTTGTGCCCACTGCCTCTCCTCCGAATCACGGACGCCTCTGAGGAGAGCCTGGCTCTCTCTTCACTACACCCTTCCATTAGGTTCAGGAAAAAAGAAGTACAGAGCACTGACCTTTTACTGAGTTTCATTTGGAGCCAAATTACTTGTTGATTGGTCCCTTTGTTTAAAAGACATTGGCTTTTCCAGTTTCTGCCCATATAACACAACTCCCCGCATTCTCTTATTTATACCTCTATTATAAAGTGATTTTAGTGAGGGAATTATAAAGCCTACAGAAAAACTAGGCCTGAGAAATGAATGACACATGCCATCTTCCAAAGCTGTCTGTGTGACACTATGGAGCACATAGATTAGGTTTCTACTTCTAAATCACTTTTATTTAAATTGTTCAAATACAAGTGCAATTGTGATGTGAGCGGTATACTCCAATTAAGTGATGGATGCTTCACAAAATGATGTTATTCTAACAAACTACTGATTGAGTTAGCATTTTGCAAAACCCGGTATTGATTTAGACATTATAAATCCTTAAGATACCAGGCGCTTTCTTTGAGAATTTTATATTGATTGATTGTGAATAGTGCTCTTTTTTCTCCCCGGTGATTGTGGCTACCAAGGCACTCTTGAACTTGAGATTCATTTGTGATCAGAGTTTTGGGAGTCCAGCAATCCCTTTTGCAAACGTGCTGTTCACTGAATGAGGTAGGGCACAATCCAGCCCTTAAAGGGGTGCATTCAAAAGACTATGCATGAACCAGAACTTTCATCTTTCATTTCTCTAATTCTCAGATGCTCAAAGGTGGAAAAATATGCAGAGATAACGAGCCTGTGGCAGATGACCATCAGTTACAAGCCAGGAAGCCCTCGCCTTGTTCTTTGCCGGTGCTGCAGTGGGAGATAGATGGCAGTGCGAAGCGAAATGAAGAAACATAATTTCTCACTGCTTTCATTTGATCCGCTTCCTTTCTCACATCTCCGTGTGTGGGTCGAGGGGGAGGGGAAGGAGGGTGAGGAGGGGAGGACGAGGGTGGGAGTTTCCTTCATGCTTCAGCAGTGGTGCTGAATGTGAAGGGAACAATAGTTGGTCTGATTCCAGGCATTCACTTGGGCAGGGGCTGTTTGAGGAGTGAGCACAGGTCTGTGATTCTCACAGGTACCATTGCCGGTGGCTGGGTTACCTGTGGGATATACAGGAACAGAGTAAAGTCGTATGCAGTTCAGGCTCTGCCCTAAATTTCGTCCTCTGAGTTTTTTAGGAAACAGAATTTTTTACCTCTGGACCAAGCGTTCATTTTCAAAATAAGGCTCAACACTCAGCTGGCGGGATGACACTTTCTCTTCTTAAATGATAGTCTTCATTTCATCTGGGGGTGCTGAAAGTGCACATTGCTTTCATATGCTCAAGGGCAATATGGAAAAAAAAAAAAAAAAAAGACTGCGGAAGAGATGTGTACCACTGAAAAGGAAATAAATGTAATCAACTTGCTGGTAGTTGCACCACAAACCGCCTGAGCACCACGCTGCTTTCTCCCTTGCTAGCTATGATTAAGAGGCCTGAATTAAAGATAACTGCTTCGGAAAAATGCGAGGGCAAGCATCCACTCAGCACTGTAGGTAAAAGAAACCAATGGTTCTTTACCGAAAAATTACTGCCTGCCGCTGCCTGACGGCAGGCACATTTTTTTGATCAACTGTTCTCTTCTATTTTCACATGCTTTTTTTACCTCGGAAAAATTAGCTTGGTTCCTAGGCATGGGTTGTGATTTACATGGGGCAAAACCGTGCAAAACCACGTTATGCTTTAAAACATCTCAAAAGAGTTTGAAGTTATTGCAATTCACATAATGCCTTATCTACTGAGGGAAAACTTTTATAGTGCAAGCACTTTTTAAAAGTGCTGTGACTAGACTGCATGACTTACGATGACTTAGATGTGAACACAACAGTCTCGATATTGTCAAATCTTATTTGTACTACCCAGGCAGTCCTCTCACTTGCAGAATGGGCTCACGTAGCTAATAATGAACTTCCTGTTGAGATTCCAAGAGCATCTTCCTTCTGATAACAGCAATATAAAATTAGTCTCCTTGTGTATTTTGCTACCTTTGGCTCCAGCTGGCATCGTGATTTACTGAAAATGAGAGCAAAATTCTACCTGAACTTTATGTGAACTCTTACAGGTTTCATTTGGGTTAAGTTCAAAGGCAAGTCAGACAAATGTTATTTAAGGCTTGATTGTTTGTTCTAGACACAGACCAGAAATAAGGGATGGAAAAGAGCTGCACCGTGTTAGCAGGTGAGCGGCGAGGAGAGGCACTGCTGCTTGGAAGGTCCTGCCTTTGTAGAGGCTGCTTTTCACGGCTTACATCCCTTCATGGGCTCCTCATGGCTCGGCTCAACTCTGCTGACCAGCTTGGCCCTTCTGAGGAAGCGGGAGGCTCGGTGGAACAGTTCCTCTGTCATCTGAGCTGTAAAGGCTACAATTTTGTGCTAGTCTGATGCAGGAAGCCCAAGGGTGTCAGGGTAGAAAAAAAAGCTGTTTCTGTTCTTCCCTCCCAGCTGCTTCTACCTATAGTGTGACTCTGAATGAGGATGAGTAATCCTGCCCTTTATTTTTAGTGGGTTTTTTAAAAGGTCTTTCTCTTTCTTCCCCCTGCTTCTCCCTACTTCTTATTATTAATAGAGTATGTGTGTTTGAGGGAGGAAAAGGAGGCGGGAGAAGGGATGTGGGCAGGAGCGTGTGCGATGCAAAAAGCTAGCTCGAAGATAGCTATCTCTTTGGGAGGGGCTTGTGCAGAAAAGAAAAACATGCAAAATGATGCCTATGTTTTTCTTGGGGATTTTTGTATTGAGATGAGTGTTTTGGCTCCGTTTGAGCAAGGTACTTTGTGTCTGTGTGTGCACACAGAGAGAGATCAGGAGAGCACGTTACGTAGCGGCGCGAGGACTGTGCCCAGCCGTGCTGCCTGCTTGCACGAGGCAGTGGATTCTTCAGCTCCTACATCACTCCGGCTTAGTCAGACGTACCCTGCAGACAGCAGACTACAGAATGCCTCCCTCTTGTTTTGGTTTCAAGGCTCTGGGGCCTAGCTGTCAGCTGGCTTGTACTAGAACAGGACAAACAGCAAATGCAGCTAACTTTGAAAGGACGCAGGAAATCAAGGAAATATATGTATTTTTAAGGATATGGATGATGGGGGAGGAATTGCTGATACGACTGTGAACTCTGGTGATATATTTGGAACCTTGCAGTAAAACTCCAGTTCCATTGAAGTCAATAAAAATCTTGCCGTTGAAATCACTGGAAACATTTTTTTCTGTCCTCTGTCAGAGGAATGCCATAGTTGAAAATATACATTGACAGCACTTTCACATCTGTGTCTCCAGGGAAGAAATGACACTGTACTTCCATAATGCCTACGCACAAACATACATCTTTCTAAAGATGTTGTCATGAACCCTGAAAACCCTGTCTTTTTTATTCTTTTCTCAGCTTCCAGGTCAAGTCTTGGGTCAGGTCATAGGTGTCACCACTGGGGAGGAGGAAGGAAACTTGTCCTACTCATTCCAATCCAAGCAAGTTTTTCTGTTTTTTTCTGCAGGGGTGGTGTGTTTTGGGTATGGGTTTTGTTTTGTTTTGGTATGAGTTATGTTCTCCCTTCTATTTTAAAAACAAAACAAAGTGCATGTAAGTCACATACACAGCCACCTTCAGGTTTACTTGTGCGAGATGCCCCAAGCCTCTCTGCGGCAAAGGAAAGGCAAAAGTATCGCGAGGGAGCAAAAGGCATTTTGTTTTTTCTAAAGTACCTGAGTTCTTTGGATCTGTCTGAAGCAGGCACTAGGGACTGGTGTGTTTCATACCAATATCAAATTGTTTTTAGTATCAGCCACTTGGATGTGGCGCTCTACTTCAGCTTTGTCTCCTGTGGTGTCTTCTTGGGAAGTGTTAACTGAACTGACTTTGTCATTTTTCCATGGCTGCTCTCTCTGCAGGATGTGCCCTGTGCCAGATGGTTGACTTGAATGAATTCTCTTTACATAGTTAAGAATCACTTTCTTTTATTATTCATGACTTGTTTCTTCCATCTCTCATGTTTCTCTGTTTTCTCTCTGCTTCATAGACGGATAGTCATGCCAGATTTGAGATGAGGCTGTTATTTCATCTTATATTAGGAAGCCATGTTGGGGCAAAAAGCGTGTCAGAAGGACAGAGGGCATTTTCTCAGATTCCAACTATTTTAACTTCCAGTGCCCGTGTTACAAGAAGATATAGAGAGCCGTTGTTTATCAAGTAGCCATGCTGTCATTTTTAGGCTGTCTCTAAGTTTTATGTCTGCAAAAAATAAATAGAAAATTGAAAATAAACTACGCGGGAAGCTAAAGTATCTGTAATTTTTCAGTTAAAAAATTGAGCTGTATAAAAGTATTCCCATTATATACGAAAATCATAATCACTCGGTGTCCTCCAAGATACAGCACCTACATAGCTTAGCAAGTCCATAACTGCACGTAAAGCCGGTCTGACGAAAAGATTATGCACTCAGTTGCACATACAGTGCAACTAGGTATAAAAATCAGGCTCTGAAGTATTTGTTAAAAACAGATCTAACTCCATTGATGTCAGGCGTGCTGATTTTCTTTGGATAGGGATCTATTGCTTTAAGTTTATATTCAATATAAACATCATATGCAATAATAAATCTTAGAAGCACATGCTCAGATTGTTTATTTGATTTATTATTTCATTTACTGTAATGCTATTCCATTTCATTCCATTCTTGTATTTCTAGTTCCTCTGTAACAACCTTGTAAAAGTGACAGGGAGGCTCAGATCTTTGCCCAGCAAACAATATATATTATTTGTTACATGAAAGTGGTGCACAACTCTCTTAAATGTTCCCTAGCAGACTCCTATTGCATTCCACAATGTGCCTGCACTTGAACCACCTCCATTCATATCAGAGTCTTTTTATCCCAGCACACATTGAGCAAGCTGCTCTGAAGCTTAATTCTCCTGACCCTTCAGTGCAGTCGGATATTGTCACCTAATCCCCTTTTTTTCCTTCTGTCCCATGTGTGGTTTTGACTTCTTTCTCTTCTCAATTCCTTTTTCCTCTTCCCTTTTTCTTTCTTTCTTATTCTATAAGCCTCTCTCCAGGCTCCACATTCCAGAATTCATCCTTGCATTAGAGCTGCAATACAATGCTCTCCCAGTGTTAAAGGATTAGACATTAAGGAGACTGTGGCAACTCCAGCCTTACTATATGCACAGGGGGGACGTAAGGGGATGGAGGAGTGCTTGCTAAAGAGTAAGGAGACTGGGAAACAAGGGGGGAAAATGGCATCCGAGCAAAGCCAGAGTGGACGACAAAGAGATTTGTCTGAGGAATAGTAGTTTTTTCTGCTCAGTTTAATACTCTCAGTTGTCTCTAGAAGACAGTAAACCAGTTGGAAAGCAATGCGGCGTTACACATAACACAGTGATTGGTACGTTAAATGCAATTTTTATTTTAACATCCGTCTCTGGGAAATGGCCAGTTTGAAGCACTCATGTGGTGACCTGCCGTTCTGATATGTGTGATGAGAGTGTTATCTGAAGTGCCAATGTTAATCAATATTGCATAGATTTTTTTTCATAGGTAATTATACCTCTGACACCCACATTTCCAAAGTTCATACTACTCCCAGAGAAGGAGTCTGGCATCTTAGCTTCCAAAATATTTCCTGCAGGTTGGTTTTCATTTGTTTTCATGTTCCTGAAGGGAGTGGTCTTTGTTAAATGTCTCCTCCACTTTCATTATTGGATTGGAAACAAGTATATTACTTTTCAGTATACATACGTTCATAGCTGTGTAGAAACATGTATTTTGAAGAAATGAAGATTAATTCCTTTCTTTGTCACCACTTCACTCCTGCAAAAGTAATTCTGCAAAAGCAAATTTAAGAATATAATCGTGCTCCATTTAAATTAATTAAAAATCTCCAGAAGCTACTTAAGAATGAATTCCTTGAAACAGGCGTTTTTTGTAGCATGCTAAACAGATCCTCCAGTGGAGCAGTAATTGTCTGTTAGAATCTGTAGCATGACTCACAAAACCCTATAGAAGGGTTCTTGTTTTCCATCAAGGTTGTTTTGCTTATTTGTTGATAGGGTGGGAAAATGAAATTGAAGAAGTAAGTTTTGCATTTTGCATTGGAGGCGGTGAAGTTCGTGGTCATCCTAATCTATTACGGAAGTGAGTTCTGCAGTCGTGGGCCAGCTGCCGAAAAAGTTTTGTCACCCAGACTCATGAGTCTCACCCTTGTGGCTGACAGTTTCATTGTTCCTGAGGAACGTAAGTGTCATGGAAGGTCATGGTTGCATTATTATTATTCAGCTACATTTGAATAAATGTACTTGGCTCTATAAAGAATGCTGCAGGCCTACTTACCCTGCTGTACCCCACAGGCATGTGGTGAGGCTTAAAGATTGTAAAGTGCTTTGAGTTCCTTGGAAAAAAGGCACTATATGAATGCAACAGATTCCCATTTGTTCATATAGCATCTGGTCCCCCATCACCGATGTTATGATATACAGGATCAGACCCGGAGTGCCGTACGTGTGTTTGATTATTCACAAACATGAACGGAGATACAGCCCCAACCCCAAGGTCTCTGCAGTGTAAAGCACCGACCTGGCAGCCTACCAAACACACCTTCTGTAAGGCACTGAGAGGGTTTCTTTGCTCCTCAGCTTGCAAGTTTTGTGTTAGAAATACGCCAAGCATTTAAGGATGAGGACTGAGATTTGAACCAGACAGGAAAAAGAGCAGAGACTGCTGCATCGGGAAGATGAGAAAAGTCAGTCCTGGAGGAAGAAGGATTCAATTCTTGAAATTAAGGTTGTTTTGAGTGCAGAAGTGATGTTTTACGCTTGGGCACATCTGCGTACTTGCATGCTTTGTGTCTTCTTATGGAAATACATAATGTGATTTTGATGAGAACAGAATGAACAAAAACCAAAGTAGTAGCAGTAAGACAGAGAACATCATTTTAATAACGAACAAGTACTAGATGAAGTGAGTAATTCCGCTGTCTAATTCTCACCCTGTATCAACTGGTCAGTATCGGGGAAGACTAATGTTTTCTGGTGTTTCACTCAAGTTGTAGATTTTTTTAATTTTTTTTTTTACAAAAGGGAAGCAAAACTCAAGCACAAGAAAAGACATTCATACCATTTGCATGTGAAGATTCTTCTGGCAGCAGGGTGCAGTTTGCTGCCTACATGCATTGAAACCAGGCCATGACATCCTCTAATGCATAGACTCTGCAGTGGCTTTCAGGCTTTCATCTGCAAAGTTCCCCAGGACAAATGTAAATGGAAAGTGGGCAAAATGTGGAATTAATACTAAAATAGCACACTCCTCCTTGCAATGAAATCAAGGCTTCTGTTTTGCACATAAAGCCTCTGCTCTTCATGGTTAATAAAAAAAAGTATCTGTTGATAGTGCTTACAAAAGCTGTAAGAGCATAGACACTGTGTAATAATTAGCCCAAAAGAAAACGTTCAGAATGACACTATAATTTTCCCCACCTGTTCCCCAAACTGTCAAAAGGAAACACGTCTCTTATTTCGCTCTGAATAAGATGTAGTATGTTTGTGGTTTGGGAGATGATGGCTTGATTCTCTGTCAGTTGAAACAGCTGGTTGCTGTGATGCGAACTAAAGCCGGGACTGAGAGATTCATGTACCTGCCTTGTTTTTAAGTCTTTGGTCTTAGGGAGAGAAATCTTTCCTTGCTGCAGTTGAATATTCACCATTTGAATAGGCCAGGATATTAGTTTGAATCTATGTTAATATAACTTCGAAATAGCAATGTGAAAGAAGGGATGCAGCTAATGAAAACTTCAAAGAGATAAGGAATAGTGGAATGAACAGGTTGAAGTTTTTGAGAAAAGCTTATGTGGTTGTTCAGATGTTCCTGACACGTGCTGTTCCAAACTATTACTGAAGAATGTAATAAAATTGCTGTGCATAGGTTTTTTTTTTTTCTTGGTGCAAAAAAGCCATTGCCCAGTCTCATCTCCCATTTCTTCTCACTGCTGAGAAGCCCATAACCATGTATCAAACACGTAAAATTCTTCCACATCCTCCTATCTGCCTTCCCTACCTAACTCTCTCATCTCTTCATTCTCCTTGAACTACCTTCTCTCCTGAATCTGCTCCTGTAAAGACAATCCCCAACTTCTCAAGTTGGCAACGTTGGATTAAACTGTTGGTGCAGGTTGTCTCAGGAAGAAGTAACCTGCTGATGGTGGTGGGAAGGGTGCCCAGGCCAGCGTCGTGCCTGGTGGAAGCTGTCAGGGGTGGAGAAACTGGGATATCTTTAGGCCTCGTCTGAGGCTGAAATGAAGCCCTGCTTGGGATCAGTCATACCACAAAAAGGGCTATCTGGTTTCATTTTGACATAGTTGCTTCTTGTACTTTCTGGGAAAAAACTGTATGGTCTTGTGAAAACAAAAGTGAAAGGTGAATGACTGGGCAATGAAGGCTAGATTCTGATTCAGTTTAATTCTTCTACATCCGTTGTTCATATTCTCACGTTTTTTCCAGGCTGTTAAAATTTTAGGATAAAAAAAAGTAAGCTAGAAAGAGAAGAAAGTGTCTGTAGCCTTTGATTTGTGCAAATCCTAACCATTCTTGAATGACCTATTCCTACACTAAAAAAATACAACAAGCCCTTATTACCCATTCCAGTTCCTGACTTATTCTTTTTATGCTACCTCCCCAAAACAGAAATAAAAAAGGAATAAAAAACAAAAAAAGAAGAAGAAGCAGCAGACTGAGAACTACTCCCAGATGATAATAAACTGACTCAAAGAAGCTGAGAACAAGCTAGATCAGCCTTCTAACAGATGGGAGTCTTTACTGCTTTACTCTTAAGAGACACTGGTAAATCATTTGGCATTATTAAAGATACCAACCACAAAAAGGATCTGTAAAAATATATATTTCCAACTTTTCATCATCTGGGATTTTGTAGTTGTTAGTGGTCCGTGAGTCATTGCTAATATTTAAATGTAAAGTATTCATTTGGATAGGTGCATAACAGGGTAACCTTCAGGAATGAAATAATTGCCAGCCATAAGAAAAAAAAAAGGTTGTTTCATATACTGACATACGTAATCAAAACATCTCTTTTACTTGAAGCAAATCTTTTAAGCTGTAATCATAGATATAAAGTACGGCAGATATAGCAGGTCTGTCTTGCCACTGTGTTAGTCTGGCTTTTTTCAAGTGCAACTCAGTTGAAAAAGCTGGAGTTCCAGCACCATAAAACCGAGCATTTTGCCCAGCAATACAGCTCTGTTGTGCCTCGGGTCCTGCCTAGTCATTTGCACCACACAAGGAAGACGCGCTGAATTACGTATCTGATTTTGATTGTGGGATTTCAGTAGATGTTTGTGGTACATTAAAAGACTACGCAGTGTGGTAGGCACCAGAGAGGCTGTCCCACCAGCTTTGTCAAACGCTTTAGCTGATGGAGTGTTTTTGTTGTCTGAGAGTGGTATTTACTAATGGCGATGGACTAGGATTTCTTAGTGCAGTCAAGGTGCATTCTCTTCTTGGTCAGCATCTGGAATTCAGGATCGAGACAGGTTTTAGGACATCTGTGGAAATAAACATTACCAAGACATTAGGAAACACAATATTATCATATCTTGCTTTGTGATTTTTGGAAGTAGAAGTTAATAGTCAGGAGACGTCATTTTGTATGGTTCCGGTCCAAGTTCTGGTGAGTACCATTTAACATGCTTTCAGCAAGCAGAGGAGCAGTAGTTTCCCACAAAACTTCGTATCTCCCAGTTTCTTTACATATGCATGCCATCTGTACCTTCTGTCAACAGGGCTCCCAAGTAAACATGCAGACTGGCATTTCAGCGGCTTTCTTCCTGCAAATGTTCAAAGTTACTACGTAAATTATCAAACCTCCAAAAAACTGCAGCTGAAAAACAAATGAGATGCCTAGAAAGTCAGAAGTTGATTCAACATTTCCTATTTATGCACACAGAAATGACAGCTTAATACACTTTTTTCCCCAAAGAGGCAAGAGTTTAGTGTGCAGGATCCCCCTAACCACTCAGCACTCTCCAAGCATAAACTCAGTAAAGCTTGTATAAACTAACTGCAGAACCTCACAGCTGCTGCAAAATTTTGTGGGACAAACTCATTTGGTTTAAGTGGAACAAAAAACACGAAGGTCAAAATAGGGGCTCAGTTTGACCCCTTCTTCTTCCACATAATGCATGGGGCCTTTCTATTTGCATCATGTACTTTAAGTCTACATAATGAAAATGCGGTCCACATCCCTACGAAGTTAAGTAGTATATAAACAGAGAAACATGCCATTTTATCACTGAAGTGAAAATGTATGGGTGAATAACTGTTTTGAGTTACTTCTAAGCTGTGAGATTCCTGGCTGTTTCTTTTAGTCTGAGCTGGAGTTGTCAGCAGGTTGTCTTATTGTTCCTTTTACTATTTAACTTGAGAGACTTCATCTAAAATGCAGTGCTGGTGTGTGTGCATAAGCTAGACAAATAAATATCAATCATCTCCCAGATGGTGATAATATGCCCCATGGGAATGGAGCATAGACTTGCTTTGACACTTCTGCCTGTCTGTATGTACATACATGCATCGCGTTTCTGAGCTCTCCAATAATCCAGCATCCTTTTCTTATCTCAAATTGTACACACTTCTTGCATATTTCTTGCCTATAGTCCATTGTTGGGTCCTTTTATGCCTGCATGTCCTCCTCCTCAGAGTCAGGTCTTGCAGATTTTGGCGCTTGCTGGTTTGTTTTATTCTACTGCAGCTCTTACTCATCTGGTTTCCTGTATGTAATCCAGAACCCTGAATTAGGCATCCCTGCTCCTCATAAAATGGATGAGGAAAGCGAACTGCCTTAGACTGGGCCTCATGGTAGTGAGTTCCCTGAGCAGAGAGACTCCTTTGCTGAGCAGTAGGAAATGACTTCAACTCCACAGCTCCTTCTCCTGGGCTTAAGTGCCTAACTGTGAGCTGCAGCGAGGTATTTCCCTGAAACCTTTCCTGGAATAAGGTATGTATGTCATTTTCTTGGAAACTATCATGGAGATCATTCCTTTCTTTTAAAGTATAGCCAAGAAAGTACTGCCAAACCCTTTTAGGCAGTATTCACAACCCCAGAATATGAATAGCCCGTTCCCTGTTCTCTTGGCTGGGTTTCAGACCCGTATGGCCTGAGTGCCCTGAGGATCCCCTAACCACTAAACCATACTTGAGGCAGGGAACACTTTTTATCCCTCCTGTTGAAGCTATTCTAGTTTGTAGAAAAGCCTTATGAATTTGCAGGACTAGAGAAGCTGAGAAAGGGTGTACTAATGACGAGCTGGAGTTCTTGGTTGGCAACTGTGGGGAGGAGCCGGATTCTAGTTCCTGCATTCCTGCTCTTGTGACTGTTCCCACAGTTTATAATGGACAGTTGTTGGATGAGAAGTCACGGAACATAAGCAGATAACAGCCCTCTTTTCTCTCAGACAGTGTCCTAATCCTGGACAGGAGATTCTGTCTCCATTTTTTGGCTTCATGAAAAATAGTCTCAATAGGACAGTCAAGAGTTTATCCCTTCCTGACACACAAAGCTTGGTAGGTAGCCCCCATGGTAAGAAAGGTCATGAAAGAGCTTGTCTTTTACCTGCTTTTGTGAATGTCTGTCCTGGTGCTTGGTAAGTTTGGGCCCTGAGATCTGTTTCTATAAAAAGAGGTAACCTTGGAGGGGGGGCAGAGAACATGTTTTCCTTTTGCTTTCTGTATCACTATTCACTGGGCTGCAAAGACAAAGCACTTATGACCCCTTGGAGCCACCCTTCATTTCCACACCCAGCAGATGTTGGAGCACAGAGGTTGCTTACAGGCTTCGTTTGATCGACTCTTCTATGCATGATGCCAATGTTCGTCTCATGGTGGTTTAGTTTTCACTGGCGTGGCAAGTTTATGAAATGTTCATATTACTATACCCCATAATTCCTCCAGTTTTTCTCCTCTAACTTTCTGATGACATTCCAAGCATTTCCATAAAGAGATTATTTATAAATCTAGTTCAAAAGTATGAACCAAAGATCAAACACAAAAGGTTGTGAGACAAGCAAGCATAGATAAGCCTTGAGATTTTTTTCTTTCATTTTATTTTCTGAGAATATAAGGAAGGGACCAATATACATCTCAGTAGTTAGGACAGGATATCAGTTGTTTGTACATGACACTTAAATACAGAGGCAAGAACATACCGAGAGAATTCACTGATGTATCCATCGATCCACTGCATGGATGTACCTATCACTTAAAGATTAGGGTCTAAGATACCCTTTTGCCATAAGGAAGAAGGTAGTAGTTCTTTTTCTCTGTTTTCAATATAATTCAGACTTTCAGATCATACAAAGGGAAACTTTTTTCCCCAGTTGTTATGCGTGATTATGAAACGTATTTCCCATCATCAAGATCATTCAAACATTCTACATTTATGCAGGGAAATGAAAGGGGAAGATTAGTCAGTGAATGTAAAGATTAGTTAGTCAGTCAACAGAACTTGAGTTCTATATCTGCTATATATGCTCTATAGGTCTGCTAATGGCTACCAGATTTCTTTTTTTCATTGTATTTTCTCAATTAGAGGAAACAAAATCGTATGATAGCTAATGATTATTTTAAGAGAAAACCAAAGCTGATTGATTATTAATACCAAAACAAGCAGCACTGCCTTTCAGTTTCCATTGATGGGTTCGTCCTTCAATGCATGTAATTGGCATAGCTCAACAGTGAAGCTGTCCTGATTTCCATCCGCTGAGGACCTGGTTTCTCATATATTATCAAGTAATGTATGACTTTTGTTATAATTACAACTTTAAATGAAGAGAGACAACAGCAATTTTTTTCAATTTGCCATGCAACTTGAGCACAAAATATGAACTGAGCTGTGCTACAGAGCACATGGTGCTTGCAAAGAAAATAAAAGGGGTGGAAGGGGAACTGCACTCAGAAGGAGACTATAAGTAATAAAAGTGGTGTGGTGAAGTAAAGCACAAGTAGAAAATACATTTGCTTTGAAGTTTCTGCTCAAACATCTTATCCTGGAATAAGGAAAATGATATCCAGCTAATGTAGAAAAGAACAGAAAAGCATAAAAAGTTGTTGGGGTTTTTTAATTATTATTTTGGGGAGCATTGACAGGTTTTAGTTACTTTGGCTTTACATTTCTTTTGCTCTAGTAGGTGAAAGGTAGAATAGATCCCTTAGGATAGATTACATTTACTCTGCTATTTTAGAGCAACTAAGTTATTCTGAATCTAGTGGAAACTGGCAAAGCGAGCATGGGAGGAAACTCTTGAAAGCATAATAAGCTGGTCGATGAAGCTGGTAGTTGAGTTTCATGTGAAACGATTGATGTTTTTACTGGCACAGTGTACTTGTATCCATCACTCAAGGGCTAGGTCGCCTGCAAGACCTATCTACATGTTATACAAATGGCTGTGATTCGTAGGGAGGGCTGACTCGGAGGGACACATCAGTAGGGGTTCAGGTCCTCAACCACTTACTCTCTTTCCCTTCCCAGGGTCCTCAGCCTGCTTTGGGCAGTAGCAGTTGAACAACAGCAGGTAACAGCCCTTTGTGTGCTATAGATACTCATGCCAGGTGTAATTAGTAAGGGGGGTGCTCTGTGGACAGCTGAGTTGTTCCCTCAGGAAGTTAATGATGCTGTCTTGGCAGTGTTTCCCATCACCTACCAAGGAGTACAGACATTCTGCTTTTTCTACAAAGCTTCTCACTCTCCAAGAGTACATTAATCCTTTCTGCTTCAGCATGTAAGTCTTGTGGAGTTACCTTTACCTTGAAGTTCCAACTCCTTCTCAGCAGCACTGCTTCCCATGTTATAGGTCACCAGTTTTTACCTCTGTCTATTCCTTTTTCATATAGATGTAAAATCTTATTTGGTTAAATGGGCCACACTTACCCCTGTTGAGATTTTTTCAGTCCAAATGTTCTGTTCTTACCTTCATTTATTCTGCCAGCCTTTGTTGGAGATACAAGGTGGCTGGGGTCTTTTAGCTTTGGTGGGGGGTGTTTTTGTTGTTTTGTTTTGTTTTGTTTTTTTTAACAATGTTAAAAATTGTTTCAAAACATTGATAAAAACACTGAGAAAGTTTGGCCAGCCCCTGAAATGCCATCAGGTCAATTGTGCTGGATCAATCCATCCTCATTGATGGATTAAAAAAAAGCAATACTCCGCCCATTCTTAATGCTTTTAACATGTGCTCTATTGTCACTGTGTGGCACTATTTTTAACCGCAGTATTGTACTGTGTATTACATCTACAGAATTACTAGTAATCTCCACTGAGGATGAAAACAGGTGTGTTTGGCATGACCTATTTCCTGTTAGATACATCGAACGACAGGAATTCTTTTCCTTTCTTTATTTCCTTCTTAGTTGACTCCTGCATCAACTGATGCGTTATTTTACCCAATACTGAGGTCAGCCTTACTGACCTGGTGTTGCCTATGCCCTTTTTGAATACAGCACTCTTGTATTTCGAGGGAATTTCCTGGTATTCCAAGATACAGTTAAAACGTGCCAGAGATTCTCTTCACACAGGTCTTTAGAACTGTTAGGGGCCAAATCTATGGGCTGCCAGGTTTAAAGCACTTATCAGTAATTGATGCTTTTTACCATCCTCTACTGTTACTAANGATCTACTAAGGTCCCTTCCAACCCTAGGATTCTATGATTCTATGATTCTATGATTCTATGATTCTATGATTCTATGATTCTAACATGTGCTCTATTGTCACTGTGTGGCACTATTTTTAACCGCAGTGATGTACTGTGTATTACATCTATAGAATTACTAGTAATCTCCACTGAGGATGAAAACAGGTGTGTTTGGCATGACCTATTTCCTGTTAGATACATCGAACGACAGGAATTCTTTTCCTTTCTTTATTTCCTTCTTAGTTGACTCCTGCATCAACTGATGCGTTATTTTACCCAATACTGAGGTCAGCCTTACTGACCTGGTGTTGCCTATGCCCTTTTTGAATACAGCACTCTTGTATTTCGAGGGAATTTCCTGGTATTCCAAGATACAGTTAAAACGTGCCAGAGATTCTCTTCACACAGGTCTTTAGAACTGTTAGGGGCCAAATCTATGGGCTGCCAGGTTTAAAGCACTTATCAGTAATTGATGCTTTTTACCATCCTCTACTGTTACTAACAGACAGGGAAGCACTTTGTTATCCTCAAGTGAAAAAAGTACTTATCCTTTTTTATTCTAACACAAGATAGGAATATTTACTGAATGTTTATCTCATCTGCATCATTAACAGTGTTGTCTTCTTCACAAAACTTTAGCCACTGGAAGATTTCTCAGATTCTTAAATACTTCGGAAATTACCTTCATATTAGTAACGAATCTCTTGGGTATAGAAATGTCTCTGATGCTTATAGCTTCCCTTTTTCTCCGCTTTTCATTACTTTTTATATTTATGTTGATTGCTATGTAGTGTCTGTTGCCTGTTTCATTCCCTCTGAAGCAACGTTATACACGTGCAAAAAGAAACTGGAGGTATACATTTGAGTAAGGTTTCTTTGGTCCATTTTAGTGTTGCCTTGAAACAACCAAAGTCTTTACATTTTGCTGAAGGAATGAAAAAATTTGGAAGCTTTTGATCCCCAGCAGTTACTGTGGATCGCTGAAGAGTAAAGTCTACCACACTGAATGTGAGTGGAAGGCATGAAGGACGTGAGAAGGGAAGGTAACGATTTAGCTTGCCTGTAAGAGAACCACAGTTGCTCCAGCTTGGTGGTTTTGGAGCAAGTTGCTTAGATTTTGCTTGGAGAGTGAGACAGCTACTGTTACATTTATCTGCTTCATTAAGTTTAGACTATATTTGTCTCTGTTTGCTTTTCTACTTGTGCTTGGAGTGTGTCTATCTGTGCTCTGTTTCACAGAGCCTGAAGTTTATTTGCCTGAGTTTGCTTTCCATTGCCTTTGGACTATGTTTGCACTGAGCTCTGTTTCATTCAGTCTGGACTTCACGGGCCCAAGTTTGTTCCACAGCATTTGGACTATGTTTGTTTTGCTTTCCAGAGCCTGAGAATGTGGCTGTAGATGGTTTGCCACTGCCTCTGTCTATATTGTGGTGAACCTGTGGGTGCTCCTGGGCTAGCTTGGCCTTCGCTCGCCTGTTAGCATCTGCCTTGCCCTGTGCCCGGCTTTTGGGTTCAAGTAGTTTACAGTAAAGGGGAATCTGAGATAAACTGAGAGTGGTTTAAACTCTGGATGGATTGTCAAGACCAGGGTAACCTATTTGCTGTTTTGCAGATACCTGCATGGAAATCCTACTGAAATCCATTGTATCCTTGCAGACTTGTAGAAATCCATTTCCGTATATTGTGTTATTTTTTCCAATAGAAATCAATGATTAAAGGCAATGATGAAGAATGTCCTCTGTAAGACCACTAAAATAAATGAAGTTGACTGACATGAAGTATTACATCAGTGCAAAATTTGTCCCAGCTCTGGTACAGACAAATCAAATTTATGTGAGGTAAGAGAAGTGCCGACCAAATTCCTGGCCAAACACGGATATGCTCAGCTTACCCTATCTTCGATTAATATAGAAAAGGGGAAAAATGAACCATGCCCTGTAATTCTTACTTCTTAAGAATGATGTTAACTGGAAATACAGATGCTTTCTTACCTCTCCAAGACTGTTAGCCTCCTTTTTAATTCTCTTATTTCCACTTTGTCTTTTTCCTTTTAACCTAAAGCTGGTTTTCTGCATCTTAACTGAACTGGTGTGTTCCCTCAGTGATCACCTCTACATGTCTTCTTGAGATAAGTGTTTTGATACGAACACAACTGTCCTTTGAATGTGCTGTCTAGAACAAGTTCCTTTATGTAATTAGGGACAATTTCTTACCTACTCAAAGAGCTGCTGTTTGCTGTTCACCCAACATGAGGTGATCCATTGCAGCATACACTGCACTGCTACATTCATCTTAAGTATTTTGTTGTTTTGTAAGTTATAACCTTATATGATCTTGCTAATGTATGCATTTATGTAAGGCAATTATTTCTAGTGTGTTACCTGCTTTCTACAAAAATTAAACACAACACCATTTTAAACAGTAAAGGTTGGGTACTAAGTTGGCTGCGTATACCTGTGGGACAAGTACCAGCATCACCCTCCAACCTCCCACCTTCTTCATTTGGGTTTTCCATAACAGAACCATGAAAATCTCAAATACAGCTAATTCCACTTTTAAATACATGCCATATTGAAGAGGAATTGCTTCCTGTGTTGTGGAGAACATCAGTCTCTGCCTGTATATTTAATCTCCTGCAGTGGGCACGACTGTTGACCTTGTGCTAAACACTTAAACTGTTCCTTCTACCCCATAATAAATGGAGTATGTACACAAATTTGAAGCAATCGCGTAAAAGTATACATGCAAACCCCATTTTCCTTCTCGCTTGGCAGCTATTTATCCAGCAACAACAGAACTGGAATAATCACAAAGAATAACTTAAAATAAGGGGAAGGTTGGGTTGGATAAGGTGAATTATGGATGTATTCAGAGGGACCCACCCAGGCTTCAGAGTTAACGTTGTGACAGTGGTTTTGGAATCACTGAGACTAGAGAAAGACAAACCTCCAGATCCAGAGAACGCGCCATCTATGGGGATGTTTAGAAACAATTGGTCCTACCTAGTGGCCGGGGGATGGACTAGTTAAACCTTGTCTCAACATAACTTTTTTTTGGTCCATAATCACAGAAAGGGATGAGTGATCAGTTTTATTTTAAGTAGATAACCACATTGGGAAGGCAAAGTATTGTGTCGTGACCTTATCATTCGGATTTTGTTGATTTTGAGTAGATGATGTTTTCACTCTTTGGGGTTAAAAGAAAACATGCCCATAAATGAAAAATGTTGTGAGTAATATAAGGGTTATATTTGGAAGATTTTGATATATTAAAATGCTAAAAATACAAGTGGCAGTTGATAGATCTGAAACATTGACTGGACTGATCTCTAGCAGGGTTTGGTGATTAGCTTTAGATGGCTTGAGTCTGTAAAAAGATGGAAAATCAGGAGGACTCTAGTGCATCCAGAGGAAAAAAAAATATCCGATTTTAGATTCTGAATGTGTTATGTTGGGGTAACAGTTTTTACTGTTATGGGAAACGGATCATTTCAGTGTAGATTTTAAGTAGATTTATTGTAAGACACAATAAAAGTCCTATAAAAGTAGGTGAATGAGAGTTTCCTCTTTAGAGAAAGAAGGTGTGAATTCCTCCTGACTTCAAATGTCAGCTCAGCTAATAAAAACCTGCCACTAGTGTGATATCACAGCTACTTTCTGCAGGTAGAGAAGCAGTATTTTTATCAGCACTTAAAATTACAGAAGGGGAAGTGGGAAAAAATGAACAGCAGCAAACGAGACAAGCAGTAAGGAGGGGGGGGGGGGTTAAAGCTTTCCTGTGTTATGGAATCCCCTCTGTACTTTTCTACTGCCATCACGAGCATTATCTGAAAACAAACTGGGAAGAGGTTGGGGCAGAGCTGGCTGGATGTGGCGTGCAGGTGTTTGTGTCTCTTCTTGCCGGCGTAGTGACTGGCTCTTATCCAGGGAAAGGATAGGCAGGGAATGCCCTGCTGTACACTGAGGGGGAAAGAGAAAGGACTAAACTCACCTTCGTGCTTAGGATCTACTTCTTCTCCTTTCCAAGACTCGGAATTCAGGATGTTATTCAAGAATATTTTCTTCAAGCTTGTGAACAGTCCAATTGACTTTGTTGCTCCACTTACACACCTATATTTAGACATGTGCTTAGTTATCTTCAGACTTTGGTTAAAAAAATCAGCCCTGGCCAAGAGAATGGTTAAGAATATCTAGTTTGAGAAACAATGATGCTGGTGCTTAGCAACAATTATCAATGCTGTACCTTAAGTCTGGTTTTAACCACTACCAAAGTGTGCTGCCACTATATTTGTAAACTTTCTATATGGTATCAAATCCATTTTCAATAGACATCCCAAAATCTAGGGTTTTATACACTTTTATCACCATTTCTTACTCCAACAATAACATTTCTTCCACTAATTTGGATTCTCAATCCTCATAGCACTGATTTTATTCAGCCAAGTGTAAGATTTTAAGCACCTAATGACTAGGTAAGCCCAGGCCTACCTTAATTGCTGAGGTAACACTTCTACTCACATCAATTCAGCACATTTAATTTAGTAAAGGACCACTGGAATAGATTTAGTGGGCAGACAACTCAGCTTATTTTTTGTAATATTTTGTCTTGGCATGAAGTTAGCTCAGTTGTTTTTCCGGGTCTGTAGCCAGCTGTTTTAAAAAGAAAAAAAAAAGGCAGCCATGAGACTCTCCAAGAAATGACTAAACAAGCTAGGAAATGTGGCAAGTACTATGGCTGCACTCAGAGAAACACGCTGTGGTGCTTGAATCCATGCTGGATCCAAAGGGGAGTAGAAAATAGCTAGAGGCTGGTAATTCATGTATCCATCTTCTATAAAAAGCTACTGTGCAGCCGTGGTTACAAAAGAAAGATGCAGGCAGTTTAGATATGTTCTTAATGGCATTAGGTGAAATACAGTCCGTTGCTAGCATCACTAGAGCAAACGTTATAACCAAGTGTTTGTACTGCACCTTTTCTGTGGTCGAACTGGTGGCGTACACAAGGTCTGTGTCTCTTCTGCAACCTGTGTGGGGCGAGAGCAGAAGGCTTCTTAGTCAGCGGACACCACCAGCATAAACCCAACTGCTCACACTAAGCACCAGAGAGATCAGCCCCTTATCTGGTAATTTGCAAAATACCAACAAACTATTAAAAATAAGGAAGTGAGAGTGGGGTTGAAAGTGAGAAAAAGGAATGTTTCTGAGAATATGCAATACTTACGCTTTGCGTTTTAGTAGCCTCTGAAAGTCTTTCTGTGCAAAGTGCTTTACGAACACATATTAAGACACACTCCCTCCCTGAGTGCTTAAAAGGCAAACAAAGGGAGACAAAAATATTATTATATCCATTCCGCGCAGAGGAACCAAGGGGATTAGCAGAGAGATTAAGTGAACTGCCCAAAAGCATGAAGAAGGTCTGAAAACATGGACAGAATCTCCAGCCCAGTGCCTCAGCCATATTTCTTCTTTAGTAGCTATGCTTTCTAATCAGGCTTGGGAGTCTTTCCCTAGCCTCAAAACCCCAGTAAAGATTTCACTGTGAATGTTTGCTATTTGACTGAACAATCATCTTATTTCTGGTTTTCAAAGAGAGAGCAAGTGCTGTCTAATGGTTTATGGATTAGGAAAATATTCTCATTTTCCACATGCTGTCTGGCTCTGGTTGCTGTTATGAGATGTTTAGAGAATGCTCCTTGGAATAAAAAAAAAAAATAAAAAAATTAGAGGGGGCCAAACCTGATGATAAGTTAGACCCAGCGCAACGTATTGCTTTTCCTCAATGTTTTCAGTGGCAAGGAAACAGCACGTTACATGAGACTCTGCCTTACGGACCCTTGGCCAAAAGTCTGAGAGCTACAATTTGTTCTGCGGGAAGCTGAAGCTGGGAGATGCGTGCAAGAGCAGCCCCTCTAGACCAGCCCGGGGATCCATGTGTGACTTTCGCTCTCTCCCAACAGTCCTGGTATTTGCAGTTAAATGATTATTACTTAGGAATTGCAGCTTCAGTATGCAAAATCCCTTGACCTAAGCAGAAAACAGTGGCTAAACATCAAACAAATGAGCAGCTGGGTTAAGAGCGTACGCACAGCACATACTTTAAATGTCAGTAACACACCATATTCCTGTAGTTGGGTACCCTTTGGTACCCATGGCAGTTTAATCTTACTTTTCTTGGCAAGATCAAGTAGGTATCTTGGATGAATAGATAGAATGGAATAGCCTATACACTTTCTGGATTTCACAGGAGGAGAAAAACCTTGAAGTGCTTATTTCTATTCCTTTTGTTTAATAATTTATTTTTATTACCACCTTTCTTTGTACTCTTAGACTTGAATAGCTATTGGTTGGGTTAGGTGAACTAATGGTCTAATAGGTCAGAGGATCAGAGACCTTCTGAAGGGCTAAGACCACCCACCCCTCTCCTTTCACATCTCACAAATTTTAAAAAGATATATTTCCTCAGGTTTTGGAAGGCTGTTTTCACAACTCCCAAAGCCAGGAAATCCCTCCCTCGTTTAACACAGATTATATTAAAAAGCCATTGAAAAATCCTGAAAAACCTGAAACATTCAAATATTTTTTTCTGTTGTTAAATCTGATGTGTGATGAATGTATTACTTTGAGTGTTAATACAGATAGATAAGAGACACGGTGAAAATGCCCCTTGTAACACATATACTGGTAAGGGTATTCAGAATGCTACGCAAGCTAAACTCAAATCTTAGACAGTAAAATTCCTACTGTTTGGAGTGGAATGGATTCAATCTAACATTTAGTCCAGATTAATCTCAAGTAATATTAGGTACCTACCTGTGGTACCTAATACAAGTTTAGTCCCTGGAGAGAGAAAGAGGTATCTTGAGAGTTAATCTGTCCTGTCATACGGTGGTGCACACGTAGCTCTATGTTGACTTCACAGAAAACCCCTTTAAATGTCTGTCATAAGATATGAACAACATGATTTTTAAAATTCCAGCCTTAGAAATTTAGACAATTTACTGATTCAGCGGGGCTGAATCTCATAGGTTTTGACTTCTTTTACTTCACATGATGCTTCACATTTAAAAGAAAACTTAAATCTCCCAAATGCAATTCTATGCTTTACAAATATATCTGGCTGCTCCAAGGATGCATCATTTTGATGGAGGGGAAATGATTTGCTCAGCCGTGAAGAAGACAAGGAAGAGAAGCAGTGGCTTTGAGATAAGATGTGAGAAACCTATGACAGAATTTTTAACTTCTTGATTTAGAGGGTCAGACATGCCCATAGATCATAAAAACATCTACTTGCTTCCCTCCCTCTGAATGAATTAAATGTCAACTCCCAAATATTCAATATTGGGAGGCTACGGGAATCACACCCACACAAGACATACACCTTCTTTGGCAGAGCAGCATTTAGCCTTACTTATGTCCACTTGTTTAACTTATACAACCAAAAATATTGTGGTGGTTTTGAGACTTTGCCTAACTACTTTAATGTTTACAGTTGTTACTCATCAATAAACTAGAAAATACAGAACAAGTACAGATTTTCTGCTAGAACCAGTCATCTACAGGAGCAGTTTTAGATACAAGAGAAACTCATGCAAGTGTTAGATCACACATGGCGGTGAGTTTTACTCCATCACGTACTTAGAATTTTTTAATGTAAATGGACAGACAAACGTAGTACTGAATTGTCACTTCAGAATCTTCCCTGAGGTATCAGTAGATGATAGCAGCTTTATTTCTGCAGCATTCACAGTTTCTTTCCTGACTCCCACTGGAGGACAGCAGATTACTTCATTGTCTTGAGTGGAATATCAGATTTAGCACTTGCTCACCCAGTTTCGTACCCTAACCGGCATCTGAATAACTGAATGAGAGGGAAATCGGAAGGTACTTCCCACTGCTCTCCACTTTTGGCATGTAGCTGCTACTCTCTTCCTTCACCTTGTGGAGACCTGAGCACAGGTCTTTCAGCAGAGGTACCGAGTTAGCTCTGACTCTGGAAAGGAAAAAGGTTGTTACCCAACTCAGATACGATTGGAAATTCAGGCTTGCGGAATAGATAGCTGAAAAAGCATGAAGGGGAGGCTTCTTGAACTTCCACACTGAATAATGAAGATCACCACTTCAAATAAATCACTTGATTATAGTATCATATTGTATTTTATACCTTTTTTAGTCAGACATTATTACTCATAAACTAAATAATATGATCATTTTTTAAGAGCTGAGATCATGCCTGGAAATAAGTCCAAACATGACTAGACATTGTAATTCATTTTTTTCAAGGTTTCTGCTAGCCAAGAGCCAACATCAGTACTGAAGTGGAAAGGATTTTAGAGAAGATGGGTTGTTTCTAAAGAAACCCATGTGTCATTTTCAGACTGCTGCTGGAATCAAGCGTGAGGGTAACGACAGTCTCCTTTCTTTCAAAAGACCCCATCAATCCATGCTAGGGTTTTCCAGTGTGAAATACTAGTAGGAAAATATGAAACTTTTTTTAGCAGTATTTTAGAAAATAAAAACCAGAACTGTCTGGTGACTTTAAAGTGAGGTAAGTTCCTCACAGCTCACTTTCTGGACCCAGAGGCCTTTTGCCTCCCAGGATCCGCACTGCAGACAGAACCCCTCAGGCTTACCAACCCTGAGCACAGTTGAGGTTTGGGTCATTTGTATGCCACTGAAATGCCTTTGTGGCGCACTGTAGTGGTTTCCTTTAAAAAACACATAGACCTCCTGTTTCCCTCTGACCAGTACTGCTGGGTTTGGAACCGAACTGGACTTGCGGGGCGTATTCAGGGGACTGGAGCTGATCCAGCACCAGGTCTAGAGTAATTCTAACCCAGGCTTGGCTTTTCCAATATGTTTTTATAATCACGCTCAATTATGAGCATGAGAAATAACTAATTATCAAAGTGCATAGCTTTCCTCCCCCAAGAAAATGTGCGGTAATTATTTTGCTTATTAGATTTTGTAACCAATGCAACTATTGTTAACAGAAAAGGTACTAAACATAGAAAATATTATTTCCTTCTCCTGAATGTTTAGTATAACAATATAAGCATTGGCCGTTGTGTACTTTGGTATTATTTTCCTTTCCTGCTTATAGTCCCTTCTCATGTTTCTCCATCATTTTAGGCCCCTAATAGGGATAGGATGAACCCATTGATGTCGGCACATGGAGGCCTGCTACTAGCATGCCTTTGGTTTTAGTCTCCTAGCAGCAGCCATTCATGTTATGTGGGCTTTCTTTTTTGGGCATTGCCCACCCCTGAAACTGACTTCAGGCATTTTTCACTGCCTGTTCTGCATGAATAGCCACAGGCCTCTTGCCAATTGTCCCCCCTTCTTGAAAGCCAGCCTCAGCCAAAGGCCTTTTCAAGTGTGATCCCAGAGTGCCACACAGGCTTTCAGGGTATTGTTGTCGAGATGAGGGCCCTGCACTGGAAAGTGGGGTCAGAAGAGAAAGCACAATAAGGGGTGATGGAGGCTTCATGCAGTCCTCAGATGCTGGCCTGTTTATTAATTTACAAAACTAATGTCACTGTCTTTAGAGAAGAGATTGAGTGAAAAAGATGCCCTTTGAAGAGAAGAACTGCTTTTGATGCATTACCAAAACATTGCTCCCCTTATTAAATTGATTTTATGGAAGCAAGTACAGCTAATAAAAGTTCAGAAACACCAATAAAATATTGAAGGTCTGGATTCAGTGTTTTCCTTTTCTTCCTCATCAGCTCAGACACAATGCATGTTAATGGGTTTTACGAGTTGTCCTTGGGCAAAAAAATCCTTAAATATAATGGGTGCAAATATCTGGTCTTCCTTATGCATGTCACACAAACTATTAGTCAAGACAGTACAATAGTGCAAGCCCTTTAACAGGGGTCTTCCTCATACATAACGTAATGAAATATTCAAGTAGAATTTTTTTATCTTTTGGTGTCTGGGGAGAAACTAAAAGGGTGGTGGTCCATGAATCTTGAATATAATATACACAAGTGGCTTGACTTGGGAAAGGATTCGAAGCTGGGCTTGAATGCTGCTCCTGTAGTCACTGTTGGGGCAGATTGGTGGATCTAGGCAAGCAGGTCTCTCATTTGCTAATTCCTGTGACATCCGATGGACTCCAGTTGTCTAGTAGCATATAAGGTTTGTGTTGCAGGTTTTAATCTAAAAGCAACCTTGGGAATAAACGTGGCTCCTTAACTTCCTTATTCTTCTTTTTTCTCCGTACTTGGTAAAGAGAGAGACGTACTCTATCGCTTCACAGCCGTATGCATGGTGGTTTGATTTTGCTGGCCACCTGCCCCTTCAAACTGCAAACTCCTTTCCATTGCTCTCCTACCTTCTAACAAAAAGGCAGAGATGCTGCTCTCTCCATCGCAGGTCAGCTCACAAAGCAGTTTGTGACACCGAGCCGAATCATGTTCTCCAGGTGCCCTAAGAAACCAAACAAGGACAGGTGTATCCACAGACAGCTTATCCTTTCCACAAGTGGTTGTTGTCATGTACTGCTGGAGATACGTGATGACCACCACTTTGGATACTACTTAGGGTTGAATTTAGGGACTTCTGATGCCACAAGTCTGAAACTCTACAGCTGGAACTAAAGGCAACTGTCATTAGACTTGTATCCTTTGTAAGCTGGATGCAGAAGGAAGGCATTCCAGTCTGACCAGTGGGTTACAGATGCAAGATTAGGAGTCAGTTTTAAACATGTGGCCATAAATGTGTGATTGAATTTTAAGTGCTTTCAATTAATGTAGATCAAAAGAGACTTTTGTAGTTGGACAGACTTTCAAAAGTACCAGACTTCAAGCATAAATCTGTCCAGTCTTCCTTTGTTTTTCATAACTTGTCTTGCCATGTTTGTTAATTATGGAAGGCATTTAGGACTTGCTCTGTCTCATCCAGTTTCTTCTCTTCTTTAGTGCTCCAGCAGTGAAGTCAGCAGTTTTACAATCCACTGCCTTGAACCTTGAAAGTCATTTATGGCCAGCAAGTGGGTGTAAATTGCTAATGGTACCATTTTAAGTCTACTCTGTAAGCAAAGCAATGGAGATTGATCCGTAGAACAAAAATAGTTATAACCTACTCACCTTCCTAGTAGTGGTAAATAATTCAAAGGATTGTTTTCCCTCCTTTAAATGATGATGTAGGAGAAGTAAGTTTATGATGAGGAAAGCTCTTACCTCAAAGTAAATACCAGAATATCACCCAGTATGATAAACAGTGGTAACTTTTAATGATATGCTTGTTTCGGTTTTCCACTATGATGCAGACAGTACAGTTCACAGGTTCATACAGCTTCAGTGTTTATCTCTCTGATTCTATCAAATACACATTCTTGGACTAATGTACTTGATTATTTGAATCATAAAAGTTGAGTTTTTTCCTGAGCAAAACACTGTATTACCAATTTTGGTATACATATGTTGATAGCTGATTCTCTACAAATTATTTTTATTTGAGAAAGACTTATATTTTCAAACACAGAACACAATGAGGAGTAAAGAGACTTGTTAGTGAATTATTCAGGGATTTTTCTAAAAATAATCTCACATAATTTTCTAGTCGCAAATATCTCATGTGAAGATATCTCACACCTTACTAAAAAATTGTGAAGGGCTTTTGAATACATTGTCCTCTCATTCAAATTGGCTATTTTGAAAATGTCTCCTTGAATTATGTTTAAGAAGTCAGATTATCCAGCCCTTCACAGTGCTTTCATGATTAGTAGTCTCAAAGTCAAGGTAGGTAAAGAGGACAAATATCTTCTTATAAATCATGTCTTTCTCCCCCTATTAATAAAGAATGCAAAAGTAAAATGTTGCTAAGCTGACTCTGCTTCAATCAAGGCTGAAAGCTACTAAGCGTGTCTGAAGATTTTATATGAAACATAGCATCTTTGGAAAAGAGCATACCTCATAGAATGGCTCTGCAGCCTGTGGCGAGAAATCCATCAGTCTCATTTGGCAGGTCTCATTTGGGGCTTGCCTGTACAAGAACTGTTTATTTTGGCTTTGGGTCGAGGAGAGGATTTGTCCTCTATATATAAACAACCACAGATAATAGGATGTCAATAGATATATTTCAATATTTACCTTTTAAAAATTAATCAAATTAACCACAGTAGAAATGCTGAGATAGAAATATGGCAAGTACTACTATGAATTGTTGTCCTCTTCCTTCCTTGTGAACAGCACTAAGTGGTTAGAGTACCCAGGAAAACTACTCTGGCAAACTTGGCACTCTCGTGGCAGGAACAAACATAGTGATGACCAGGTCAAGAAAATCACCGGTGAGGAGAGAGGTTTTATGATGGCCTAGAGGCAGTAATGGATAAAAAAAGGTGTCTGGTAAAGATGAGTAATTCTCAAAAGAAGTTAATCATTTTGGTTCAGATAACAAGCTAAACACATTATCTGAAGCAGCAATCTTATAAGAACGAGGCTTCACATGACATTTCAAACTTCTGCTTCTGGTCCATTTAAAAAATAAAACAGAAGTGTAAGAATGAAATGCTTCCTTTAAAAAGGAAGTTAATGCAACGTGCTTTATAGTTAACTCGGTTTTAAATTGGTTAACTTTTGGTTTAGGTGTGATTTTGGACCATCTTACATTTATTTTAAACAATTATCAGTTCTCTAAATAGTGGTTGTTTTGTGTGGCTTTTTGAGCTGCCTGGACAATATCTATATGAGATTCCAAAGCCATACAGCATGGGGTTTGCACTAAATGGGGTTAGCAATGCTAATTTCCACATCTTTTAATTTTTTCTCTGTTTGGAGCTATTTTACTTCCTTCACAGCTATTTATCATCTGACAGAAAAAGGAAAGGACAGAATGGGCAAGTCAAAATAAATTTTTATTACAAAAATAAACAAATCTGCCTAACTTAATTAAATATTTTTTTCTTTTTGCTCCACAAAATAGATAAACTGCCTGAGAAAATTAGGCTTAAATGAGGAATAGCAACATTGTGCTAATTGCGGACAGAGATGTAGAACAAAATGGTCAAGCAATGAGGAATAGACGCTGGTGGTATTTTGCAATGGAAAGACTATAGTGTTGCTGACTTAGGTTTTAGAGATCACATGAACTCCTTCTGCTTTTGTTAATTTAAAGCTATGTTATTTTATCCTTCATGTAATGAATGTGAAATCTCCTGTGAATGGGGAATGTCCAGCTCGTATCACAATATATAGCCTTGTTGCAGATATGAAGTAGTTGCTTCTCCACCTGTAGGTAATGCGGCACAGGATTGCGATGTCTTGAACTGCTCATAGCATTTGTCTGTCTTGCTGTCTTTTTTTATCATTGTTACAAAGGCTTATCATTTTAGCACATGACTTTTGGAAAGGCTCAGCTTCCCGATAAAGCTAAAGAGGTAGATGAATTTTCAGAGGGGAATCTGGCTCTATATCTTGCAGTGGGAGGTCATGGGTATAGACTGGTCTGTAAAATCTGGCTTTCATTTAGTTGGCCAAATGATAGCTGTGCTGTTTCAAAATCTTTACCTCAATTGTAATGGCTGTGAGCTTGAAAAAAATTCTTAATTCTGCTTTTGACCCCTTTTAACGTAGATTTCTGCTTCTACTTATGGGAGTCATCTACCAAGTCCTGCCTGCATCCTTTTGTCTGTCTCATTCACATTGAAGGAATTCCTGAGCATGGATCTGCAGCTAGACTTGGGCAGAATTCCTTACACATGAATTGATTTCTCCTGTTATTTCTTGAAATTACAACAGCAAGCTTCTTCATCTCAAAGAGACTTTGTTTTCTGTTTTTCCTTTTGCAGAGTAGTCTGAAATGACCAGAAGATCCGTGGGGATGGAGGTGTTCTGAAGGAGGAAGGTATGGTTTCAATTAATATTCAGCTTTAGTGGAGTCAAAATGTTTCACAGAAATACACTAATTTTGACAGGATTTGGACTTTAAAGTTCAGGTTTGGTCCTGACCAGGGAAAAATAGAATTACCTGCCATGCAAATCTGGGGGATTTTTTAATAGAATACAAATTAATTTTGAAAATGTTTGAAAAATTTTGGTTTTATTTTATTGCAAAACAAAAAACAATGTCAGGGATTCAGAACCAGCGTAGAAGCAAATTTGTCATTCACTGGCTATTTCTTTGAAAATTATAAACACGGAAACCAAATAATCCATCTGATTACCTTGGTATTATTGCTGTCTTCCTAGTTCTTCCACTCTGGAAGCGTGACTGATCTGTAAAGCTTTAAATGGTAATAAAGTGTTAGGAATAGGATTTCTGTGTGGTCCCTGTGCCAGCATCAGAGAAAAGATCCAATACAGCTAATCTGTTCAAATTTAATGAATGTCCTGCTGACTTTTAAAGGAGCTGGCTGCCTGACTACCCTCTGAGACTTTAAAAATCTCCTCCTATTTTTGTAGAATTTTGTCAGGAAACCAGATTGAGTGAGCCCATATAGAAAATGCCATTGCCGTTCCTACAGGTTTCCACAAGACATTTGACCCCTCCCCTCCCTTTCTTTCTTCTTTTTATACCTCTCTGGAATGCAGATATTTTGGTTAATTTTCTCCAGCTGTCACAGAGTCTCACAGGAAAATGACCTCGCAGAGTGACCACTTCCCCTACTCCTTGACTGAAGCAGATTTTTTTCTTTCGGAGCTTTCACCACATCATCCACATCACTGTCTGGTGTCTTTCATGAGTCAGGAAAAAAGCAGAAAAAATTTCCACCCTTTAGGAAAAAAAAAAAAAGGAACCAAATTAGATCGGTTGGGACTGCTTTTATCAACTTACATTGCTATTTCAGATCAGTTAGTGTAGCAGAAAGTTAACATTACCCATTCCCACTAGAGAGTAGGGAGATATTAGCATTTGGATACCTTCCTTATAAGAATGTTTTTCAGCATGCAATTAGTTGATTCATTTAGTAATGACAGCAGTCTCAGCAAATTTGAGAATCAGACTTCTTTAGTCTTTTGTTCTTTTAAGTACATTATCCAGAGGGGGAAATTTTATTGCAGAAACTATGTTTCAAGTTTAGTTTTCTGAAATAGTACTATGAGAAAAATCAACAAAACACTATATGATAAATATCTATGGTTTATGAAATATGGAAATTAGATGTATATACCTCAAAAGCTAATGGTTTATTAAGTGCCATGATAAAAATAAGGACATACTTAAGAAGAAAATTGCAATGCATTTTTTGTTGGCTTCACTTACTTCTGAGATAAATGATATTTTATGCTCTGGTTTATTCCTGCAAGGAATTTGAAATCAATGAGCTATTCAAGGGTGTACTATTAAGCACATGCACCAGTCTTTGCAGAATCAGGTCCTCCCAATTCTTCATGAAGGGGCTTAGGGCAGCCCCTGTGTTTTCATTCTCAAAGTCAAGTTCTGCAGTTCTCAAAAGCAAGACCGAAGTTTTAGTTTGCTCTGCATCTCTTACCTTAACCTTTTTGCAGTACTTTTTGTTAAGCGTGACTGTCCTCTTCCTGTGAGTGCCTCCTTAGTTATCATCAATAGCTGGAGGCGTGTAGAACCCCAAGGATCTCCAACCATAATTTTTCCCTACTGGCATTCTTTACTGCCTTACACTTTGATACCTTTTTATACTTTGAGTTTACCTTGTCTTCTGCTCTGAGTTTTAAGTATCTGAATGAGAAAGGGAGACAGATGGCCCCTGCAAGGAGACTATTACATCAGCAAATGAATTTTTTGTGATCTCTTTAAAGGCCGTGTTTGTATCTGTTGCATCTGAGAGAAAGTATTTCATTCCCCTAGTATTTGAAAGTGATGTGGAGCAATTCCACGCTGTAGTAACACTTCATATTCCCTATCCTATGTTTTGAATGAGTAACCCAAAATCTTGGCATTTTTTGTAACAGTTTGGGAAGTTTCCTCCAGGGATTTTTAATGAATATGTTCTTTTTGAACATCTCCGTGTTACCTGAGTGCTATACGGAGCAGGTTGTAGCTGTGGTTCTTTAAAATCTAGTATCACCAAATGTTTTTGTAACATGGACTTTTGAATTGTTTCATTTTAGAATTTGGGGATTGATTACTTAGCACAATCTCCAGCAATATAGGCATTTTGGAAAGCAATTCAAGACAGATTTTCATAGTCGGTGGTGTCAAGTAAGCTATCTGGTATAAATATATGCCTGATAAAGTTCAAAAAGCAGATTACTCTTGTGCAATGACAAGATTTTGGGCTTTTCTGTCCCACATACATCATATATGCCTGGCAGAGTACTGTGTATTTGAAAAAGCAGACCTGAGGTGCAAAGGGCTCAGTGTGGATCATGGGGGTGACTATGGCATGAACCTGGTGGTGTAACCTCATGGAGATGGAGTGAACGGGGCTGGGGCTAGAAAATAATAAGATCTGATCATGGCCTAAAGGCTATCGCAAAGGGACTGAATTAGGATTCACAGGTGAGCAAAATTGTGGTGTAACTGCTGAATACTTGGGTTTATAACTCTATTGATGTCCTAGGGTTTGCATACAAACAATCATTATTCTTTCTACATATCTGCGACTAGATGTTGCAGGGATGCCTCAGCCTTAAAGGGAATCATCCTGGTTTTGATGGGACTGTATATTCTGCCTCCTCATAGACACTGACCACAGGAACGGATGGGAGAAGCAGCTTTGTTTGATAGTGCTCTCAGCTGGGTCCCAGACAGCTAGCCGTACACGCTTACCGGCTGATGTGCAACTTCAGCACTGCTGCGCAGGTTCAGTGTGTGGTCAGATGTGCTGGCTCAGCTGCCGCTGATTCAGGTTACTGTTCCTGTCTATCCCAACCACTTCTCTTCATTCAGTCTCTTAACCCCCAGACTGGAACCACATTCTGCCAAGAGCTGTGGCAAAGCTGAGGAACTGGAAGGGAGGAGGGATGGTGAGACGATCACTGCAAGAACGTGAAGGGTCACAAACTCTTAACTGGAATTAGCCGTGGCCTGAACAGTGTGTCCGATTGTGCTCTTAAAGGCGCTCATTTGTCTGCTGATCTCACCTCCTGACATCCCATCTTACCTGGAGCTGTGAAGGCATGTGCTTTTGGAGCAGCACTGCAAGTCGTGATCGTGCCCCACCGCTTGAAAATTGAAGTGGCCATATTGACTGTATTGTAGCTTGGGAATAAGTGAGTAGGAAAGTGCTTCAAAATTGCACACAACATTCTTCCACTTGCATGTATACAAATAGACTTGACTTACTGAATAATCCCATTTATTTCAGTCGAAATTCTTTCAGAGTAAGCTTTGGCTGAGATGAATAAAAATGATGGCGTCTTTTCCTAAGTGACTCCTATTTGCATGAGCTGAATTTTTACAGCTGAAACCTTTGGAACTTAAGAAATCTGATAAACAGGTTTCCTGAATCCTTTTAACCTTAATCAGACGTAAAGGAGAATGGTCCTAACAGTATAATGGTCTGATACCCATGTCCTGTTCCAAATGTTTGCTTTACACAGGATGGAAAACACTGTCATTAATAAAAATGTTAATAATATGGATGATAGATGTAATAACTATTTTCTTGGAGTTAGTATCCATGACATATTATGGCTCAATTACTTTGCTTCGCCTCTCAAAGAGAGGCACACATTTTCCAACTTGCAGATTTTTTAAAGATCAGTCAATGTAAAAACAAGTGGTCTTAGTAAATTATTTAACCTAGAAGGTGAATGTTGTACCTCTGGTGTTGATGAAATGAACGTGGGTTCTTTGTAGCCGCTATATACATATAATTACAGAAACATCTCCCTATTAACCTAGATGGATTCTTTGCATTTCAAACTCTAGAAATTCTAGGAGGAAAAGAGGGGTTGAACCACAGAATGAATACCATATTCCAACTGATAAGTGTTTCCTCACATGTATCTGTTTCCGGAAAAGACTTCAGCATATGTTTAACTTTAAGCATGTGCTCAGGTCTCACTGGATTTAAACATGCACTGATCGAGGATGCTTTCTTAAATAGAACCAATATGTTGTCCCAGTGAAGTCAACTTGATTTGCCAACTACTCCTCTCCAGTACATATAGGTGATTTCAACCGGCATCAGTAAAGAAAGGGGAAGCTGAGGTCTTTTAGAGCAGCTCCTGCCTCCAAAATGGATTTTGTTCTTTGTGGTACGAAGTGCGGGCTTTCCAGTGCCAAAGCTTTTTCCTATCAAAATAAACACAACCTAGCACAATGGTGCTGCGGTCCTCTTTTGTAGTCTATGGGAAAATAATAAATCTCTGACTACGGTGGGTTTGGTACTATCCCTTTTTTGCCTGTCTTTACTGTCTGCCCACTGTCTCTAAAGACCAAGCAGCTCTGGCTGCACAAATACAAGAGAAGTTGCTTTATTATGAAGGGGGAGAATAAAAGGTGTAGAGAATGACTAGGTCATATTCTTGTCAGTCTCCTGTATTTAGACTCCTTTCAGCTTAGTTTTTGGTGACAAACTGCACAGCTGTAATGCCTTACATTTACCAGCCTGCATATATGAAAGATGTGTAATGTTAACTAAGCCCTTTCCTGTCCCTCATGGAAGACCACCCTGCCTGCAAAATCTCCAGAGGAAAACACGGCATGTCCTGATCAGAAACTGCCTTTGTTGGCAGAAATACAGTATGTTGCATTAACCAAAACAGCATTTTTAAAACATTTTTGATGGTGGCTGCTTTTTATTTAAATATTCATTTTGGTTGTGTAAACGGATCTCATTTGGTCTTTACATCCCGACATCACAGGACTATCTGAAAGCCTTGTTTACATTTAGCAGTGGAAATTGTTTCAAGCCTTGCACAAAACCTTCAAAACCTGATATGCTTAGGATAGAAAAAGGACTGGATCCTCCTCAGTGGTCCCCTAGACAGCAATTTTCTCTGGGACGACCTTTCTGGTGATGAAAGTTACCTAATCTTTCCTCTCCACTGACAGTGCAGTTTTTCTAGCAGGTAGGAGCTGTTATTAAGCAAAAGTCACTTTCAGAATTTGTTCTGCTTCTCTAATATTGGCTTCTCCATGCTTTCACTTATTGCTGTGTATTCCCCAGCTCCTCGACTATGAGTTTATCAACACACGTCACTTGTTTTCTGAATGGTAGGTAACGTAGCCCCCAACAGCTGCAATTACCAGAGAAATAGGAATAATCACATTGTGCTGGACGTCACCATTTACTTAGTTGGGAACGCAACTGTGACAACAATGGTTCAGCTCTAATGGTACACGTAAAGGGAAATAATTGACTCTAGGGGGGTCACTTTAAAATCAGTTCAGAACCTGGCCATAGGAGACTCATACTGGCACCACCAATACGGTCTGAGGACATAACAAACATACCGAAACACTGTCCTTCTTGTTCCTCCTTGAATCACAGGTATGAAGCTTCTTGCTTCAACTGTTACTCTATATACATGTCAGCACAGCATAAAATACGCTGTCTAGGCTGTTCACTTGAGCTTGCAAGGTGTAGGGTTTGTAGACCTAAACCCTTCTCTCTCTAACACCACTTCAGCAGTGTAATTTCACTCAAACAAATAAGATAATTCCTGATTTACCGCAAAATAACCTCAGGAGCACTTGGCTAGTCTCAGGGTGTTGGGTTGAATTCTACGCTAGGAAACCATTGCTTGAGTCAGAGTTTTCTGATGAGTGATTTACCAGTCAGAAAGCTCTGAACTGTAAGGCTATTGCTGACAATGAGCCACTTCTTTGCTGTGTCACAGTTTTCTCAAGTATGAAATGGTTGTAATTAAGTTAATTTACCTGTCTAGGATATCGTGATGAGTAAATTGCAGGAAGGCTTATAAAGGGGTATCAAATGTGTGGTTCTAGATGTGAATTCTCTAGGTTCGTATAGGTACTTTTTGTAGGTCCCAGGAGAAGTGTCTATCTTTTCCTGTCCACCGGTCAGTCCTTCATTCCAGAGTGCTTAAAGTAGTGACCATCCTACATCAAAATCTTGACCTTGTTTTATGCATCTGTCTAGTTTTTTCCCACTCAGACCGTGGCGAGAGGCAGCACTCATCTCTCTGATCCCAAAACTTTGCTGCAAGAAAGGTAAATATTACTCTTTGCATTTTGCAGATGGAAAAACTGAGCAAAGAGGTTGAATGGCATAGTCTAATAATAGACAGAGATAACAAGCATGGGAACAATATGTATGGGCAGAAATTGCAGGCCTCTGGAAGCGTTCAGGATTACTGTGCAAATTCAGCTAAAGGCTAAACACTGCATTCGTGTGCATCTAGAAGGGTCTGCTTTCCTGTGTATCTCCTTATAATGTGATGTATGTACTCACAGAGCCAGGTGCAGATGTCATTATGGTCATAATGTTATGGAGCTTTATTAGAGCATATTTTCCACTCTGGTACTAATCCACTCAAATGTCCATGGAATAATACCCCAACTTTTCTTTCTTACTGTATGTCATCTCCCACTCTTCCTGTGAGATTTAGGACCAGTTTCTGGACATATAGAGGAGGCAGCTGGCATCCTCACCTTACTCTTCCATCGACTTATGTCTTCAGTGGGAATGGAAGGACCAAATTCTGCCAGGTTTCTTAATTTTCTGGACTGGGAGGGTTTGCGGCTTTTTTTTTCAGTCGTGGTGGTGATTTCTAGAAAGGCTTGTGGGTCATCCTCATGCTTTTCTGTGCACAAAGTACACGGGATTTTTTCCATTTTGAAAACAATCATATGTATTTATTTAATCTTCTTCCTGTGGTAATGCCATGTACCAACGAGAGAGTCAGTGCTGGGATGACTTTCATTCATTTACTGTATTTGGAAAATAAGTGGAATAAGACTTCATTAGCATAACGCAGTCTGTTAGGTCCCATACTTTCACCCCCCAAAGGTCTTCCTGTTTCCTTGTGTTTTGATAAAATGGCTGATATACTGCTAAATTGCTGGGAAAGTTAGGAATAACATTAATTTAATGAGAGAGTTAGATTAAAAGTATGTTGTAGAGCTGGACTGCTGCTTTTGCTGCTTTTTTAACTGCTTGGCATTCCTGATGCTGGGTCTTGGTTTCTGTAGCCATGCAGCATATGAATCAGAGAGAACCCACCCTGTGCTTTGGCATAACTCTTAAAGCACTGACAGTTCCTCTTTCTTCAGCAGTAATTAAACAAGTAAAAACTGGTTACTTTGGTTAGCAGATATAAATGTGGAAAATATTCACAAATACATATCGCTGGGCGTGTGTGTCTAAGGAATCTGGATGAGCTGTGGTTGGACTCTCCTTTCCCACATGCTTACAACAAAGGTGCTTTATCCAACAAAGCAATCTGGCCAAGGTCTTTTATTTCAGCTAATTCATGTTCTCTTTTTCTTTGTAAGGCTTGAAGGTTTGCTCATAGTGCAGTTCAGTGCAACCCTTGACGACAGGAGGCACTGCTGGGGATAGGACCCAGCAAGAGGAAAAATCAGTTAAAACCAGGATGAGACAGTCTTTTAGGACTAAGGCCCAGCCTGTCTTTAATTTTTCACACTGATTTGACTCTTCCAGTTAGCTCTGCAATTACAGACAGGCTAGCATCACTCTTAGTTTGGAAGCAATTTTAACACTGAAAAGGTACCTCTTATTAAAATAAGGTCTCCCGTAAATAACCAGTATACTGGTGTAAGTATGTTCATCGTGGCACTGGAGGGGTTGTATGCTCTGACTGCATATTTAAAAGCAGAGCTAAAATGAATGCAGAGAAACCCTAACTGACTATTTAAATAACCACATCTGTTGGGAGGAAATACGAGCAAATGATAAAGCATTAGCGGTGTTTCAAGAGCAGAGTGCTTAATTATGACTTTCTTGGAGGCTCCGTTTATGGCCATAGATGGAACAAAAGCAGTCCCTTCGCCTCAGTGACCCATCTGTAAAATGGGAATAATCAAACCAGGGTTTATAATCCCGAAATCCTTCATGTGATGATACTTCATGATCACTCTATAGTGCAGGCTACAGAACTTCTTTGGATTAACTCCTGACAGAAATAATGCAGCTATTTAGGAAAAATATGCTTTACTGATTTTAACATTTCTGCTAAAATACCTCATAAGTTGACCCATATCTAAAGTAGTCACATGGGCATAACTCTGATGTAAAGGAGGCAGACTGAGACCTCTGATAATATAACATGGCAGAGGTCAATACTGAGGTGAGGAGGAGAAGGGGCCTGATATTTAATAATTGAAATGCAGGCTCGCCTTTTTAGTCTAGAGCTGTTTCACTTCAAATTCCAGGTATACCTTTGGCTGCTATACTGATGATCTGCCCACTGCATTTTCTGTTTCCCATATTTGTTTTCCCCTAACCTTCCTTTTGTTAAGTTGATAATGCCATTTCCTGATTTTTTATTTTTTCAGGTTGTCTTGTGGCTCTTTTCCCAATGTCTAGTTTTCAAAAGTATTGATGCAGCTGGTACCTTCTCCACACACAGGTTCTGGGTATCCTGCCCACCACTGGCCAGGGGAGAGGCAATGACAGAGGCTGAAGTTGCTCAGCACGTGAGCAGGAAAGGCTCTTTAGGCTTCTTATCCAGGGATTCAAAAGTTTGTTGAAAGTGGTAGGAGTGTCTTTGCTGAATTCAGCAGGCTTCAGACCTGATAGTCCTAGACCAAGTAAGGACAGTTTTGGTCTCATTTATTTTTAACAAAATAGCTTCAGCTTATTCCTGTAGGCTATTTTATTTTTCTCAAATTACCCAATTCATATTCAGCTCCCGCAGGGTTCTCTTTTCTCACTGCTGTTTATTACACACAGAAGAGTTGCCTCTCCTCTAATTTACCCCTGTGGTACAACTCCACTGACTAGAGAGGAGAAATTCCTGCTTTATACCAAAATAAGCAAAAGGAGAATTGGTGCCAGACTTAAACTTTGGTGAGCAGTTTGCTTCTTTTTGCCTGGAATCATCCAGCGATACCACAACGGGGAGTTCTAGTCAGACATCCAAATATAACAAATATTTCTGGGTTTGCATATTACGCTTTCCTGCTCCTCAGATTCAGGCCGAGAGGAAGAGGAAGATTATGAAAGAAAACGTATGCATGAATATTTCAGCAATCTGCTGTGTTAGGAGGGAAAAAATGTAAAGAGCAGATGACTGATTCATGGTGTTTTGGTTGAAAATATTGTAGCTTTTAAACATTGCCTCAGTGTGGTCAGGGTGCTTACAGTAAATATATTTCCCACCAGATGTGGTCTCAAATGTACATGACTTAGAATTTTTCTGCACACAGTAACTGTCAGTTCAGGGAGCCCGAGGATCCCCAGGTTTCAAAAAGACCGTTCCTGTTGTAGCTGTCCTGCCCAAGGACAAAATGAACACAAGGGCTGGGGAGGCTGCTGACCCCTAAAAATCCCAAGCTTCAAATAGTCTATAAAACATAGATGCCAGTGTTCTGCTTCCAGGCGCTGAATAATGCCTTTTGTTCCCAAACCACATGTCTTTGCATTAGGAAGAGCGGGCACCATTAGAAGAGGTGATCTTCCATCAACCCCATAACATGCAAGCTCAGCAGATGCAGAAGAGCCCATAGGACATTTTCTTTCTCGAATGGATAATAGATACTTTGGCTAGGTTGTTACAGGGTGCAGAAATAGAATGAGGCTTCTGATTCCAGCTGAAAAGCTAGCAACTACGTACCGCGGTTGCCTCTGTGAAACCCCTGCAAGTGTTTTGGGCCAGACAGATCCATGTGTTACGGTTTCTGTCATTCAGCTGGTGCCATGCATATACATGTTTTCTAGAAAGAATTAAAAGAACTTAAAAAAAAATGTTACCATTGATGAGTTGGATGTGGCTATTCAGTTATAGAAAGATGCTGAGTATACAGAAAGGTTTTGAGTACATTAGTATCAGCAGAGTGTTTAGCCAAGAGTATATTACTTTTGGAACTGAAGCTGGAATTGTACTTGAACGGGGGAAAATATGAAGCTGAGCTGGTGCGGGTAAATGGGCAGCTCCAGTGAGACCTGTTAAGGAGTCTGTGTGGAGCTCCTGCTGCAAATATAGGGCTCATTCTGTGCATCTGTGCAGACCTTATTCAAATGTTTGTGATGCAAGAGTTTAAGGAATAAAGGAGTATTATTTCTTATTACCTAGAATATAAATGCCACTTTTTCTCCCAGCAGGACTGAGACAGTTCACGGCAGTGGCTCAATTAGCACCTTCTTTCCTAGGCTGTACCTAAGCTGCAGTCAGATGTGCCATTGCAATACGCACTGCTTGCGCTAACGTGGCTTTTGGTAGCAGGAAAGCTGCAACACCTTGGGCTTTGGGTAAGCTACAAATGATATTACCTACCTGAAACTGTGAGCAAATATTTGCCTATTTGACAGTTGAAGCCTGTGGTACTCTGACCTCATCGCTTTCAGCACTCAAACCTAGTTTACAGCTAGTCTGAGATACCTACACGTGTAAGAGTCGTGCCTTGCTGTCGGCGTGTGAGTGGATAGTCCGGAGGCTTGGCATCGTTCTGTGACAAGAATCAAGCTCAAACCTAGATGTGAGCCTTTGCTGCCTAGGTCTCAAAGAGGCAAATTTGTGTTGCTGGGTCTCTACAAAGTTATACAAATGGCAGGATTTAATCATGTCTGAATGTAATTTTGGGTAACTAAGCAATTGACGTAATACTGGTCACAATATGTTGGCTGGTGGAGACCACAATAAACTGTGCATGTCAGCTAATCATGATTAAACACTGATGAGGCCAGGCTAAAACTGCACTTAGCTGACATGTGCTGAATGCTATTTGTTCTTGTCTACACCGATTCACATCGCATTCAATGCGGCACAATATAGATAAGCCCTTTGGGGAGAGTGTAGCTCTGGTCAGGCCTCAGTGTTCCCTGACTGCCCAACAGCTGCTCAGAGCAGTTTTATAAAGGGACCACTTACCCATCCTTTGATGGAGAGATAAGCCACTGTAATGTAATTACAACCAAGGAGATGGGAGAGGGGAAAGAAAAAAATATGCCAATCATGAAGGGGGTACACGGAGAGCCTCAGATTCCTTCTAACCTAAACATTGTGGCAAGGAAAGAAGTCTTAATTAGGAAACGTGTAGGCATAGAACAGGAGCCCATCCTAAATGAATTGGGGTGTGATGAGCATAAAGAAAATGCTTTTTAAAAAGATCTTTGACTCCCACTGAGTGCTTGTTTCTTAGACTTCCTTGCCTAATAATGTCAGCATTTAAATGGCCCCAACTCCCAAATAACAAGGCTTTGAAGTTAACACCTCATTGAGGTATAGAGTTCATACGTTTGCTATTCCTATTATTTGGCTAGAAACCGTTTTCTGCATGGCTAGCTTAACAGGGCAACAGAATATTAAGTTGTATAGGGATTGAGAAGGCTATTCACACAAAGGAAAGAGCTACAGACTTCATGTATTTGAACAGAACCTGACAATTAAGAGAAAAGAGCAAAAGTCTGGGAAGTGCCCTGAATCACATAATTGCATGAAATTTTTTCATACCTGTGATATTTCCAGTGGCCAGGCACAAACACAAGGGATTTTAGACTTGGACTGCATTAGGGAGTTGTAATTAAGAGATGGGAGGAGGTGTTTTTTTCCATCCTGCCAAAGTTTAAAAGCTGTGAAAAGTACTCTGTTCTTTAGCAGGACAAAATCGAGATGGTTTCAATTTTTTCATTGAAAAAGATAACAAAATGCTGAAAAATGATCTGGTGCTCCTTTGACCAGTTACTTAGGGGTTGGGTGATCCAAGCTCGTCTACCTCTGTCGTTTTCCAGCACTACAGATGAATGCCTCAGCCACCAGGCTATCTGCTGTTTTAGAATCTTTTTCTTTTGGTTTTGGCCCCAGCATAAAGCACAGCTATGAGAAAGACGTCTTCAAACAACATCTTGTTGAATATATACACCAATAAAACGGCTTTTCATTCATCTGCATTTTTGACACGGTAATTACCAGTTGTCTCTACTTCTGATAATATGCTGTGGCAGAATAATTAGCACCACCCCAAAACAATTACTCTAAGTAATAGTTATCTGTATCATAGAGAAGCCTAGAGCTGGCAGTTAAAGTTTGGTGCTTACTGCCATGTGGTAGATGGTTTTTTCCCTGAAAAATACAAGAACAATCTAAATGGTGCAGCAGAGAGAGTAAATGATGTCATTAGGCTCATGTGCTCAGGTAGGGGGCTGAGTGATACATGACTTTACCAAGGCCATAGAAGAAAATTTGCAGTGCTGGGATTAAACAAATTTGGTAGCGTGTCCCAGACTTTGGCCGCAAATAAAGCCACCTGTCTCTTCTAAGTATGCCTTACAGAGCATAAATTAGACATTAGAATGATTACAGAAGTAGAAATGGTTTAGAAAAGATCCTCTTGTTCCACTGCCCATCTGAATAATGGCTTCTACTTTTTTTCCCTATGGTATTTACAGTTTAGAAATTGCTGGCTGTAAAACTGTCTGATGTTTGAGATTCAAGAGTTTTCTTGTCATTTATGTCACTCTTCGGCTAAGCTTATGCTTCTGTTTATTTCTCTGAATATAGGTATAAAAATACCTGTCTCCTCCAGGCTTCAGTTAATGAAGGATTCCATCTTCATTCCTACCCCGTGTAATTGCTTCACATCTATACCACTGTAAATATCATCATGACTCAGTCCAATGTTTATAGCCCCTTCTCCCATAGCAAAAGGCACATTAGGTATTCAAGTTACAAGCAACCGGCATCCATGTGTAAATTAGACAATTATTACGGGTATGCAACCAGAAGAATCTTTTGCAAAAATGTCTTTTTTACTCTGTGAGCTCTCTTAGGGCTTGGAAAGCAGATTGAGGGCAATTTCATGTGTTTATATTAACTTGCTGCTAAGAATGAATCACAGTTTCCGCACAAATCCACTGAAGTGTTAATAGCATCTGTTCATTTTATAGTAAGTGATGGATTTAAAAATGGATGAATGGAGAAGAAAAACAGCCCCATCACCCCGGTGGTCCTGTGTCCAAATGACATGTTTTGCTGAACAGCGATAAATTTTTATGCAGCTTCTTTAAAGACAAAGCACCCTTTTGCATTTGTAGACCATCATTCCTTAAGCACCGGGTCCTTCTACAGCGCAAAATCACGATGACAATAATAACTTTGAGAAACAAAAGGGGTCGGGTTTCTCTTACGTTGTATGACAAAGTGGTAGTTTGACAGGATGGGCAGCCCAGGTGTCGAAACACTCGGCTCCCTCCATAAGTTGAAAATATGGATTCTCAAAATCCCTATTTAGCTGCAGCCTGACCTACGTTCTCTAGACCCGTACATTTCTATGCATAAACTCCTCCCTTCAGCCCGCAGCCCATTGAGCTGATTTTTAACCTAGGAAGCGGGAGATGTATTTCAAATAGCAGCTGTACATAGCCTTGTGGGAATGGCAATTTTTAGAGGGGGAGAAGGCTGGAGTTCCAGTCCCTACACCAAAGACAGGAAACAATTGTTGGATCTAATGCAAATATTATCTCTCCACCCCTGAATAGATTGAGAGAGATTCAAGACGTGATTTCGAACATCAGCTTGGGCATATCTGTGATGAGAATGGGGATCTCTTCAGCCTCTCGATCAGGTCCTATGAGAAATGTATACCATGACGTTGTGTCCTGAGATGGGTTCCCAGCTCACAGTGTCAGGGATCGCCAGCCCTGCCACTGGTGCCGGTTTTTGACTCTCTGCTGCAGTTGTAATCACTGATGTTCCCATGTGCAATGTAGCAACTTCTCCCTTGGATGGGATGGGGTAGTTGGAGAGTCACAGTGATGTGACGGCGCTGGAGATTGAGCAAAATTCAGTAAAAATAGAAGCTTAGGACCCTTGCTCCAATATATCTATGCCTGGGTTTGAACAGACTTGAGTTAAAGGTAGGAATAAAATCTATGTGGCACATCCTGTGCCAGAGGCACAAGTTACCGTCTCCAACAGCCAAGTGCTCGCTCCTTCTCCAGCCCTGATCTCAGCCCCGCTCTCACGCAGGTTCTGCTTTCACCTGGCCACATGCTGAGGCAATTTAACCCACTAATCTTGCGGAAAACTATGTTTTGATGGACCAGGTTTTCACCGGGTTAGTGAATTTGAGTCTCTCACTGTCACCAGTCGGATGAGCTCTAGAGCTGACACAAGCAGCAGAGGGGAGGGACTGGAGCAAGGAGTAGGAAGGAGAAAAGGGAGAATTGTCCCCTAATGGCAGCAGGGATGCTTTAGATTAGCTCAGCCGTATCATCTAACTGGACTGTGAGAGTAAACTCTGCTCTGTTTTCTGTTATTGCTTGCTTTATGCTTTGTTTGTTTTGGGTTTTGATAGGAAGAAATGTAGCTGTATATATTTAGGAGAGGGTTTTGGGCAAACATCCTGATCTGACATCTGTTCAATGCAGCTTGGATTGAGATTTCTAGACCCCTCCCTTCCAAAAAAATTAGGTTTAAAATGCTTCCCTGTCAAGCACATCACATTAGCCAGTGGCCTCCCGGCTATTTCAAGAACATTGAGACACTTAATTCAGCCCAGGCGCTGTGCAGGTTGCCCTGCTTGTGGCTTCTTCCCACGGTGCCAGCTACTGCTCCCGGTCCCTTTGAGGACTAGCTCTAGGTCACACAGAAAACTAGGGCAAAGACAGGAATTACATTCTCCTTTCCTGTGTTATGATCTGGTATCTTAATTATTATATCAGTTCTTCCTGTTCAGCGTGAGGGTCCCTCCCCCACTCCCAGGGCTGTGTGCATCTTCTAAGCGTCAGCAACAGAAGAGGATCGTCTGCAGAAATTCAACTCTGGGGAAAAAGAAGGAAAAAAGAAAGTCTTGTAAGCGTTCATTCATATTTAAGAATGAATTTTCTTCACTGTGCTGCGACCTCACTTACATTGTCAGGAGAACTGCTAGATGAATTTAAAATTACACTGCAGGGCCCTTCTTAAGTTCCCTTGTAAAGTTTTAGGGTATTGTTCGGAACATTATTTTGTTCAGCAAAAGAATGGAAATGGGTTAAAATAGTTCCTCATCAGAGCCCTTGTGGTCTGCTGGAAAAAATGATTCCAGATATTACTGTCTGTGTGAATATAGTATTTCCCTCATTTCCCTAATGCCTGCCTTGTTTGGGGGAACCTAAACTGAATCCTAAATAGACAGTTTCTGATTTGTATTATTTGTGCCAGAGGATCAGGCCCTGAAATACTTTGCTTCTGAATATTAAGCTATAAAGGTGCCACCTAAATGGGTAACTCAAATGCTTCTATCAGAGGAATCCTGTCAGTCTTCCTGTCAAAGAAATTTGTTCTTCTGTCTTGATTTGAAACATTTAGAAATATAATTCTTATCTGTTCTTATTTCTTAAAAGCTTCTCTAATAACAGCATCCACCTTAAACCCATCGAAAGCAGCAAACCAATAACCACATGTAATGTGCTTCAAGAATGTCGTGATCAGTGCTTCATCTGCTATGAGATAACAGCAACAGCCACCACCACCAGCAGCAAATAATGAGAACCAAATAAGCCAAAGCACTGCAGGGACCTTACATGCGGTGGGTTTTGTGAAGAGAATTAACATGAAAGAGGGTTCAGTGTGGGGGTAGAGGTCAGGGCAGATAAACTCCTGTGTTCTGATACATTTCCTTAAAGTGGGAAGCGCTTTAGAGAGCAAGGCTGTGGGAAGAAGCTGTCGGCAACGGGGTGGTCAGCGGTGTCAAGGGTGGTGGCCCATGTTTTTCTTCTGTTGCAGCCTTTCATCCTCCATCTGTCAAGCTCCATAATTTTCAAGGCAGACAGTCGATTTTTAATACAAACCTTTAACTTCCCAGGTCTGAAGTGCCCCTTTTATCTTGGAATAATGCAAAAATGGTAACAACTGTTTGGGAGATTGTTTAAAGTCGGTGTCTCCGCTCAGGTCTCCTTGGGATGGCACCAGATTGCCACCTGGGCAGAGGTATGTGCCGGAGGCTGCATTTCCCTCCACAGCCGTTTGTGAGTGTGGAGGCTGGCACGCTGCTGGCTCGTGAGTCCCACGCGTAGCTGGATGCAGGTAGTTCGTAGGGAAAGGCCTGGAGACAGACATCCTGGTGGAGCCGGGCTGGACATGAGCTCTTATTCAAGCACCTCCAGATACACTTGTGATGGGATCAGCATGGCCTTACGTGTCCTACTGACCCTGCGTGGCGTCACAGCCCCGTTGCTGACTCCTTTGCCCAGTGCTGACCACAGGATGCTGCCACGAGGACTGATGACCCCAAGCAGGCGTGTGACTGAGCTTGGGCTAAGGACTAGTACGAGTCCGGGCTTTCTTCACGCTACATTGCATTCCAGTGCTTAGCCAGAGTTGACATCTTAGCACGGCTTGTGCCATATAATTTCGGCATGAACAAGACTTGGCCCACACTCAAAATACACAGTGTTTGAGTGTTTAAATTAAGGCTTAACTGACTCAGACACCGAATCTAGTTTCAGCCACTGTGTTGCTGTGTTGTTAAATGCTACAAACTGGAGTTTCTCCATTCATCTGCAAGGATTATCACAGCAGAACTGGCAATAACTGAAGCATCCAAATGAGTGAATGAGGTGAAATCCTAGTCCCAGGGAAATCAGTGGGAACTTTTCAAGGAGCTTCTTTTGAGGCCTTGATTTCATCCAACCATCTCAGCTGAAGTTCTCTCAAGGAAGAAGCTGTGTATATTCCTTCATTCATTACCCAACACAAATACATCCCTTGAACATCCAAGGCATAGTACCGAAATACTTGCAATAAATAGACTTAAATTAAGTGAGCATGGTTTCTTAGCCTGGAAATCTCTTCTGGAAAAAAAAATCCTCTTATATGTAAGTAACTGAATATAATGGGGATCATCTTATTTCTTTATATCTCTTGGTATTGCTGATAATTGGACTTGTGAGTTCTGCTTTTCTGTGGTTCAACAGAAAAATGACCTGTTCTATTCTGTAGCTGCTTGTGAATGAACTCGTAAACAACAACTGAAAATCCAGATTGCTTTTGTGCATTTTTTGCATAACTCAATGCCTGAAATGAAGATTGGACAGGGTTAGCGAGTTCAGGACCAGATCTGAATGCAAATGTGGAACAGAGAGGGGGTTCTGATCCGAACATTTAGCTTAGCTTGTTACTGAAATTCAAATTCAGATCAGTTGCGACATTTGGAGATGGATCAGAATTCCCTTGGCAAGAGGAAGTGTTTGGATGTGCGGGTATTATTTCAGGCCATGGCTGGGCACATGCGCAGCCGCTTGCCCACACGCAGCATTGTGCGCACCTTCCTCTGTAAGAGCAGGAAGAGGAAGCTCCCTACAAAGAGGTGACATCGCGCTACTAATGACTTTGGTGGTAAACATTATCACACGCAACCTACTGCTGTAGGTTCTGTTTCTGCATTAGTGTGGGGAGCAGAATCTTAGAAACACGGCAAAACCTCCAAACAGTGTACTTTAGTGCTGTATGCAAACTTTTCGGTACTAAGCTTCCTAATCACTGCCGTATGGCTCATAAAAGAAGCAATCCGATACCAAGTACCAAGAGAGGTTGTTATTCCTCCGCTCTACCCAATACCACTCCAAATGTTAGAAAAATAAATACATTTACCTCTTGTTTAAGATCACTTAAAATAAGTTGTTTTAATTAAACCTCCTAGCAATCTATCTGCACTAAGTGATTAAGTGCCTCTTCTTTCGGTGAAAGGAGAAGGGATTATCACAAGACAAGACTGATTGAATTATGGGCAGGACTAGGACTGGGTGAAACTGCTGAATATTTTCCATTTAAATGCACGTGAAAATACTGAAGTTTGAGTTTGCGTGATGTTATTCCTCTCAAATATTCCCCCTCCTTTCAGTCCTTCCTCCCCTCCCCACTGCCCCAGAGTCAATGAAATAGTTATTTCCCTCAGGTTAAAGTTCAGCTTTGAATATCAACTTTAAAAGCTGCCTAAGAAGAGAGCTTTCTTTACTCAATGGGCGTCGTTTTCAGTAAATAAACTTTAAAAATGGAAATGCAGCAATTTTGTTCATGAACTATAGCTATTTTAGATTGTATCAAATTTGAAAAAATTTTGAGTTGCTTGGCAATCAGTTCCTTGCAGCTATATCATAAAAAGTGTTGGGGGGGTGTTGTTATGCTATTTTTACGTTATAACTTGGAATATCTTGTGTGAATTAAAATTCAGTGATTATTCTTTCAAACCAAGCTTCCTACATAGCTCAGCTTAGGAATCACACTGGTGGGCTTGTTGTTTTATTGCAAGCCGTATCACTTTCGGGACAGAGAAAAGTCACAATAAAAGGCTCTCTTATGCCTTGTAGTATGTCTTGCCATGCTTATGGCAGTATCGATCTTTAGCATCCCTACACTCAGCTTCCTTTCCAAGATCCCATCTTTTCCCTTCTTTACGCCTACCCCGGTACCTGATGTGATGGATTGGATGGAAAACTAACCCCAAGTCTAGATGCTGGTCCAGCACAGGCAGGCCGGCACTCTAGACGTACTGCTCCGCTAATTTGGATTCTTTACCTGCATCCTCCCCGCTGTTTTAGTGCTGGGGCCTCTCTTGGGCAGACACAGCCAAGCATGCTGTGTGGTGGTTTTATTGTGATGTGGACAAATGATCATGAGGGCCTAGCTGGAAACTATTGAATATACTAGCTTGCAGTGGTGGTATTTAAAGGTAAATGCATTAACAGTGCACTGCCGCCTCCTTTTATCTCACCCACCAGCGTGCTGGGGGCAAGTCAGGCAGGATGCCACCTTGGGAACTGATTGCTGCCGTTTGCATTTTATAACCAATCCCCAGGTAGAAGTGAAAGGGAAAATGCAGACAAAACATGGGACTTGAGCTAAAGGTGCAGTATTGTCTCTCGTTTTTGTTATCCTGTTAGCCGAGGGGGCCTGGGTGGTGGTTGGCTTTAGGGTCTGGCTGGCTTAGGCTCCAGCTTTCACTGAAGGGTGAATGAAAACAACGTGTTAAAGTCTTAGTGTCCTTCCACGGGGCATTAATTTGGTAGCTTTATCTCCCAGTTTTAAAGATTTCTGAAGTGAGCAAAACACAGTACCAATCTGAAATACAAATTTATTTTTTTTTTTGCTTGCCCTAATACATGGTGTTGCCAATTGCCAGTGCTAGTGTGACCTCTTTCCATGTCTTTCCAAGACTACAAATCTAAAGAAAGAATAATAAATAAGCCTGGGGGTCTTCTTACTGTATGGCACCTCAGAATATATGTAAGGATGAGAAGAGGAGTGAGATGCCACTTGTCTGCCTTAGTGTGTTTCAGCAGGGACTTCAGCAACCAAGAGAATCTGCTCTCTGAATCTCTCCCAGCCAGCTAAAATGGATCTTGGGTTCAGCAGAGGCTTGTGGCCATTCTGCCTTTTAAAACACAGTGGGAAGTTTGTTTCCTGCACAATTACAGCAAAAAAAAATCAGTCTTTTCAGGTTAGGTACAGAGCTGTATGTTACTAGAATGTACTGCAGCATAAGAAAACCACTCATGAGAGTCTGTCTTGCAAATAACATTTACATTTTTGCTAATTGGAAAGAATCAAGCTTTTGTTTAGCTGCACAGATATGGTTTGATGTTTTTAAAGGAAAGGAATTCCAGAAGGGCTGTTTCATCAGCAGGGTGAATTAACAAAGAAAAAAGAAAAAAAAAGAAAGAAAAGACAGAAAATTGAATGTTCCCTCACACATATTTTCCAATTCAGATGCCTAAAATACATGTGATCTTCCAGCTACATTTTCCTCTTGCAAATCCTAGTGGTTTTTATTAGGACAAGTTTCATTTTATTGCCTTGTTTTCCTGTGAAGCCAACAAGTTAAAACAACAGGATTTAATTTTGGATTGGCAGGCCAGCTAGGAGATAATACATCGTCTGCCCCCCTTTTATCTTTTTCTTTTCCTTCCTCCTCCTGCTTCCTGGTTTCCTTGAGGTGCTCCGCTCTGCCACAGCGCTGCTCAACTTATTGGCCTAAAAATCTTTGCAGGTGATTTATAGAACCCTATGGTTCTTGTATGGCTAATGATTCATGGAACTTCATTAAATACCAAGTATGTGCCTGCTTACTGTCTGTGCACACTGCATATTAGAACCTTTGCACTCCCCCTTGCAAATTGCCCCCATTAAAGTCGCAGACAAAAGGTCCTCTCAGTAGCTTACATATTTTCCCACATGTGAGAGAGCAATTGGAAACTTCCTCTTGATAACTAAAAACTTTTGAATTAGAATTTATGAGAAGGGTCTTTTGGTCTCATTGCCTAAGGGCTGAAACAGATCCCAGTGTGTACAAGCGTTCCTTTGATGCATGGAGCTGCACAGGGTAACATTTTTTAACAGGATCAAAAAGCGTAATGCAGGGACAATGTGCGGAGGCCCTTACTCTGACACAAGGAGTCAGAGCCTGTGTTTTTCCAAGGCTAAAAATGTAAAAGTATGTGTCCAGGGTAGCAACAACATTTTATATTCTTTTTAATTGCAGTAAAGTCCAAGATAAAATAATGGCAGTCACTGTTACAACTTCCTTTTCTTTAATGTTCCCCTAAAAATGCTTTGAAGCCGCTTTTACCTTTGGGAAAGTATTGTATATGTGTTAAGGGAAAATATATCAAAAAGAAAATAAAGGGTCAGATCTTTAATTGGTAGAAATCAGCATGGCTCTATTACAGGGATTGGAATTTCTCAAGCCGTGGATACGGCTAAAAACTTTCTGTCATTTCTCACCGTGCGCTAATATATTCCTGCCCACTTACTCACTCAGTAGGACTATCCTGTTCTGAATTTACTATTGACAAAACGTTTTTCAATAGCACTTCCTTGCAAAGGCAGCAAAAGTTTTAAATGTGCATCTAACTCCCAGATCATAAGCATTTCCTTTGGTTTCCGCCACACTATCCAAGAGCTTAAAAAGAGGCACAGGCACGTGTCCTGCCTGATCTGAAGTCTCTGCAAAAAGGTCTTGATAACTAGAATATTTCTCACCTAATAGTAAAAGGAAATGGCTCAGTACTCATTTAGGTGCCCTGTATATGGTCTTTCATTATATCTCGCTTCACACGGTGTGTGTCTATAACCAAACAAGAGTGAAAAAGGGGAACAGCTTTATGTTATGGGGGCAAAACATCACAGCCATTATTATAAAATGGTCGCATTGCATCAGACTTGTTGCTTGCATTATTGCGATAGAGATGCTTTTGAGACAGATATTTCTGTATTCACCTTGGTAATATTTTTAAAATTTCCTATGACAATCAGACATAAATATTAGCAAAAAGGGATGTTTTCACCAAGCAAAAGAATCAGGTTTGAAATGTATAATCTGTCTTTAATGCAGGATGCTAACCTGCTACTTCTTCTGTGGCTGATGAATTAAAATTTCTCTCCCTTTGTGCCATTTGCAGGTCTCCTGAATGAGACAGAACATTTAACACTTGATTACTTTTGTGGTCAGTTAAGGGCCAAGTGAATTTTTGGAAATAAGTTAGGCTTGGTCTCACTGTTGCAAATTTTCTTCTTCTCCAGCACCATGCTGACAGAGTGTATGAACCTTGGTGGTGATCTTTAGGGAGCACAATATATGGAATATAAAATGCCGAGAGAAAGCCCAACCTAAAAGACTGGAATAACCTCACATAAAAGTCAGAAAATGGTATGGAATTGATGGGGGACAGTGAGAAGCTTCCTGGGGATGGACAGTCTCCTAATGTTTGCTTGCATGGTGCCAGCATGATGGCATCTTTGTCTACTTTGGGTAAAACTGTTCTATTATGTTTGTTTGTTATTAATATCTCTGACTAGATATTAGTAGTTCTATTACATATCATATCATGTATAGACATATATTATACGCAATATCTGTGCAATGCCATTAGATATCATCAGCTTGCTCAGAGGGCCTTATTTCACTAATTTGTCCCTGACTTTGTCACATTTTGGATGTATTAAATTGTGACTAGAGTAGAGTTGGGATGATAAACTGAGAAAAAAGATCCCTAAATTCCTTTCTTTTTGCCATGGCAGAATGGAAACCAACAAACAGAATAAGGTGGCTAATGGTAAGGAAGTGGGCGAAATGGAAAATTAACTTGCCCCAAGTTTCACTCTGTAATTGGAATGGGAATTTGGAATACGTCCCTCAACAAAGGCTTGGGCTGACATTTGAAATATGTTTGTTGCAAAGCATTCTTTTCCTTCCAGCTGACCAGTGTATAAAACATTGGCCTGGTTGGAGTCATCACTGTCTAAAACTGGAGTGCCCCAGACTAAAAACTGCAGGGCAGTAAATGAGGGGGAGAGATTTTTATTTTGTGAAATAGTCTGAAAGTTTCAAATCCAGAAATCAAATTTCATGAGTTTCATCCATTCTCATTAATGGTCCTTCATCAGGATAGACGTAGAAATGTCTGGCTGCTAGATCAACAACAACTAAGAAAGGTTTAGTGTGAAATTAGGCAAAAGAAGAGGAGCGTTATTAAGTGTAGGTAAACACAGAGTTTGTTAGTATACTTAAGAGTAGGTAAACATCGTTACTGTGGGGATAATGGTGATAAATCGTTGTTGGAGTAAGCAAGAGTTTCTCTGATTCAGAGCAGCATTAGCAGGTGGGAGGTGGCCGTGTGCTGGGATTTCTTTTGCTTCCGCCCTAGTTTCAGCTGCTAGGTTTCGTAATTCCCACAGGGAAATCTGGGAAAGCAGCGTTGGGAAATGCTGGTGATTTTGAAAGTTTAGTCAGTTTGGGGGACATTTGGCATCGTCATTTTTTTCTTCTGGTGAGATTCCATTAACTTTGCTTACTTTGTTGGCAATAACTAAGGACGCTATATAGTTCTTAATTGCAATATGGGAACCTCTACCAGGATGACTTAAGGGCAAAACAGCTGCACCCAGTCTGTTCTTCCTCCTCTTCCTGAGCTTAAATAAAATCTGGTCTTATCTGCATATGCGCCCAGAAGACTGGATGGTTATTTAAGCCTCGGTTAGGGAACATATTTAAGAATATGCCTAATTTTAAGCATGTGCTTAAATCAATGCGACTTAAGCAAATGCTTGAAGTCAGGCATGTGGTTGAGGTGTTATCCTGAATGTGGGTCCTAATCCTTAAACAATAGCAAAGCCCAGAGGAAAGGGCAAGCTATCTGGGTTCCATTCTTGGCTCTTTTGTTGGTCGTGTTATAGTCTATAAAATAAGGATCATTATTCTTATCCCTCTTTGTGAGGCACATTGAAAATTATCGGGGAAAGGCACTCTGAATACTGTTATTATTGGCCATACTTCTTGAGACTGAAAAAATTAAGAGACAGACATTCTCAGTGGATTTCTGGTTCTTCCTCCTTTCACTCAGGCAGGAAATACCATGAGAATGGAAAGAAGGATGCGTACCCATGATCGCAAATAATCTTAATCTCCTTCTTTGCGCTGCCGCTGTAAATAATTAGATATTGCTACACTATTGTTTCTGGAAGTTCCCGCGGCGTATGAGTATGAGACGTACTGTGTGCAGACGTACCTGCTTCAGATATTCCAAGTGAGCCCAAAACTCTGTTGGGAGATAATAGTACAATGGAGAGTGTGTGTGTGCGAGTCTTCGGGGGAGGAGGGGAGGCTGCGTGTACGACGTTATTACCAGAGCTGCGCTGAAGATAGCAAAGAGGCACCAGTTTGTGTAAGTTTAAGTGCTTGCTTGAAAAGAGCCCTCTGATCAGAGCTGCTAAAGGGGCAGCGCGTTAAGGCAAAAAATCCTTAGTCCCACATCCACTTACGAAGCGCTGCTTCTATCAGCGAGGTGTTGCGGGACGAGGCTGCATGGTGCTAGGCTCCCATGTGCAGTGCTGCCTTACTGTTTGGCTGAAAAACCTTGAGGCAGCAAAGAATCTATTATTGACGATAATTCAGAGTTCCTCGCATTCTCACTACCTTAAGTCAGAGCTCATTCTCCAGCTTCCATGTGAAGGGCCTGGAGCCAAGGCCATGAGCCTGTGTATATGTGTTCAGGACAGTTAATATTTATGATGCATCTTACTGGGAAAATTAGTATAAAGCTGTGTTCCAACAGTACATTTATCCCATGACCTAGTTTTATGAATAACGTGCTGAAACACGGCCTGCTTGATTTAAACCTTTGTCGCCCATTCTGATGGATACAGTGCCTAGTTTAGGCTTATGCAATACAAGCTAGGATTTGTGCAAAAATGTGATGTGTATTAGTGCAAGGTAAACAGATGGTAATGCTTTTGTTAATACCAAGCACATACAGAGATATTTATCAAAGGACCACATGTCAGGTCCATAGTTCTTGGCAGAGATCCCTACGCTCTTACATCAGTTAATAGGAATAACCATTTTATTGCATTACATACAGTTTTTGCAGGGTTGCTTTAGACTGCGCAGGCGGCTGCAAAACTTGCCACAATTCATACGCTGATTCTGAATAGTGTTGAACATCTAAAATACCCTGTTGGCTTTTGTTGTTATTTTTACTTTATTGCTATGACTCTCGGCATTTCTCCAGATCAAGCCCCTCCTAGGGAATTCCACTGCTGCTTAGCAGCTCTGAAATATGTATAAGAAAACCAGGCAGCGAATACACTGAAATGTTGGAGTGCAGGTACAAGAAATGGCTAGTGAAAGATTTAAAAGGGAAAGAGAATAAACTGTAAAGACTGGAAGGGACCTTTGACACTACACCAGCCGCAGAGCAATGCAGGCAGCTCTGGAGAAGGCGACAGTTGTTCTTACAGAAGAGAAGTGTGGCTAAACACAATTTATGCCAAAGAATGTTGCATCTGCAAACTACAAAGCTGATTTAGGTTGGCAGAGTTTCCTTGTCTGGTTTATGCTCTTCTTCCATCAGCAGCGGAGATTACTCGTATTGTGAACTGGGGAACCTCAGTCCTTGGAACACAGGCAACGCACTGCGGGTAGAGCTAGTAACTCTGCAGAAGAAGAAAAGAAAGTTTTCGTTACTACAACCAACAAATCATAAGAATTTTTATTTTCATCTCATCAAAAAGACGTTATTTCTCTGTGGGTAGCTCATACCGTTTTGAAAGCCGTTTCACAAGGCTTACTCTCGATTTTGGAGCCATCTAAAGAAGCCTGAGCCCCGACTCCGAAGCCCTCTCCCCTCAGCTGGGCCAGCACAAGTGTTTGTGGGCTGGATCCCAGAGGCTGCAGCTCAGCGAACACACACGCGCCAGGGCAGCTGCTGCAGAAGGACCCGTCCCTTCCTCTCCCCTGGGCCAAGCCTGCTCTTCCCACCCTGTAGCACTTTGTCTCTTATGCTGGCAGAGCATGACTGGTTCATTTGCTACACAGTGAACAAATTTGGAGAACTTGGTTGAAAATGGACAAATTTTGACTTTTTTTGCCTGCCACGTTCATTTTCAGCCAGATCAGTTTCCTAACATGTTTTACCTGGAGGCTGTGCACTTGCTTGTGCCAGGATGAAGAAATGCTTCTCAAGAGTAGGAATGAGCAGTAGGAACACGGTGAGGAAGAACAGAAGGGCTTCTTTCAGGTGGCAATACTGGGCCACATTGATCAGAAAAGTTTCTGGATATGATAATATGACTTGATCAACAGTAAAAAGAACCTGGAAGAAAAGAGAAAAGGAACGTTCTTAACCCAAACCGTTTCAGTGATGCTGTTTACTGCAGGATCTTCAGTAAGGACGTAACTTCAGTAAGGTACTGACATATCTAAGGGCCGCTGAATGTGTCATGGGTGCAAGGACCTAACTTGCTGTGGAGACAAAGATCTGTGGGATGATATCCTAAGCATTGTGTTTGATAGCAAGAAGGCCTGCAGTTCCCAACGCAGTGTGCTTTTGAAACCATGTAGGACAGCAAAGGTAGCGTGGGCATCACTGAGTTACTCCTGTGGCACCCCATGATCTAAAATTCTGCACTGGGAAAGAGAAATGTAGACAAGGTCCCGATGGAGGAGAGACCCACCTCAGGTGCTAACTCCCATCGACCTCTGTTCTTAAGCACACAATGTAATCTTCCCTGGATATGCTTCCCTGAACGACAGCAGGCAACCAGTTAAAAAATGAGAGGATAGTGCCTGACTGGGCACATTTCTGTCAAAAAATCCGCTTTTCACAAAATTCTCAGCACTGAACGAGATTGGACCCCCTTATATTCATTCAGTAGTACTTCATTCCATAGCATTGAAATTCTTAGGATCGTCACAGGTTGAAGCGATACCAAAAGATAAGCAAGGGTATGACAATGTGGCCAATGTTTATACAACACTGCTTCTGTCACTAGGTTAGTTTCAGACCAGATTGCCAACTCCTTTTTCCTTGGAGAGTGGCTATGAGCAGCTGTAGTTGCATTGACTTCATAGTTCCAATTATAAATTTTCATCAGAAAGGTAAGATTCTCATGATCTGGACCTTATTTGTTTCTTATTCTTTATATACTGCCTTCTCTTCATTGTAAAGATAATTTAGTGTACTTTTTCAAAAACTGATTTATATCATTACTTTAATTCTGTGTTTAATTCGGATAAGAACTGGAGATGAAGAGAGCACTTTTGCAGTGATTTGAGTTGGCCTACTTCAAGACACCACTTATGCACATGCTTCATTTTAAGACCTAAATATCTTTGATTTTGGAACCGTGGTGGGACTCCGAAGCAAATAGTGTTGTTAGCTCTCTTACATTCAACTCCATCACAACCATGTCCCTGTGAATTTTATGGCACAGATTTTCTAAATTTAAAATCCTAAAGTCCATCCCGTGATCACCGGGACAGCTCCCAGTAATTGTAAGCAGGAGAAACACAGCAGTGGAGCATATACACCCTTCAAGCCATTTGCTCACATATCTGGAGCGAAGCTATTAAACCAGTCATCTTCTTGGTCTGAGGTTTCTTTTAAACGTTTTCTCTATTGTAAACATTCCACTCCGTTTTCTTCTGTATTGTGGCAAATGTCAGAATTCAAAGGACTGTCATCGGCTGACATAATGACCACTGCCCCTTCCCAGAAACAAACCATGTCACAGTAGCTTTCCTAAGACTGTCGCTACACTCCATTCGTGTTGGCATGCTGCCACCCTCCAATTTCAATAGCTCAGTATTCTTCCTTCTGCTGGATTTTATCCCCAAAGATTTTTTTCGGTTTAAAGGAGGTTTGAGGAGACTCATCTTGGGCTTCTAATAGTTGGGAATGAAGCGGACACGCAGTGGGTAGACAGAAAGCTCCAGGCTTAGTTGTGGACGTTCCTCTAGGGTAATGACCAGTTTGGGGTCAAACAGGAACTAGGAGGCTGGATCCCAAACTGGTCACGACTCATACCACTGGAGCTGTTACAGTTTCTACTAGCTGAGGTTCTGCTTCAGGCGGTTTTGATTTCTAACATTTCTGTTATTATTTTACAATTTCTTCAGCTACTTGCCAGTAGGTGTGTCAATTGCCTTGTCTAATCTTCCTTTTTGCTGATTCTCGTTTCCCTAGGCACCTCAATAAATTATCAGAACTAGGAAAGGGTCCAAACCAGTAACCGTCTGCAATCATGACGTTTGGGAAAGTTTGGATTTAAAATTAGAAATGAAGGTTTCTGCTAAAATTGCACCCAACCCAGAACTTCAGATGCACTTTTTTTTTCCCCTCTAAAGAATATGAATAGATTCTCCAAAGTCTGAATACACCTTACGTCAATGAGATGTGGGTTTATATCCATCCTAGCGAATTCCTTCTTGAGCACCTTGTCTTTCCTATTCAGTTGGGTGGACCTTGAGACCAGGAAGAAACCTGAGGCTTTAGGTGTTAAATAAGATTTTCCAAGACTTCTGGCAGACCTGGATGCTTTTGAAACTGTTACACCCCTGTGCCCAAGTCTGATACCCTTTACCACAGTGAATCCAGATTTTCAAAACCGAAAGCAAAACTCTTCTTTGCCATCTTCAGGGTGTTTAAATGGCTTTGATTATTTTGTGTGGCTGCTCAGCTGATTGTTACACAAATATAGTGATGGGTATAGCAGTGTGGCCACGCTGAAGCAAGCAGCAGCTTAGGCCAGTGGAAAGTCAGTCTCTCCATCTCTGCCATGGAAACAAAAGTTTAACTGCAAGTCAGTGAGCTTCATGCTTCTAAATCACATAGGCACTTTAAAATGCACATCTGTATTTGATATAATAAATAGTACTCAGAATTGGGAACTGCCTGGTCCGTAATGACCTCTAATGGACCTTGTGATCTGTGTGATCGTTGCATAAGGAAAACATTATGGAACTTACTTCCATATCTGAGGGCAGAATTATTACACTGCCCTATAGCTAGCCCTGGTAGTCTAAGCGTTATGATAGTAAATTAAAATAAATCTCTCTGAAATAATTGTTTATACAACTGGCATTACAGGAGCAGGAGTGGACATGAAATAACAGCACTTTTATTTCAGGACTACATGTGGTATCTGATTGATTGTAGACCTGATACTACACCCAGGATGACCAAGATTTTGTTGTGGTTTTTCCAGTTTGTTTTGCAAGTTGAAATATGTATTATGATACCACATGGAAAATGAAGGCCTTGATTATGCAACCCATTTTCAGATGAATGATCCCATTTGGTCAAAATGGATCATTTGTGTTTGTAGCAGTGGTAGGAGTGGCCTTTCATTTTTACATTAATTCATTTTTACATTAATAGATAAAACTCTGCTTGTGGAGATGAATTGATCTTTTTGAGGCAATTGATAATTATTGCAACTTCATAGCATGGCATGAAGTTTTATTTGGATTTATTTCCTTTGGGGTGCCACGTGCTAGCAGAACTAGGAGATCGAAGGAATAGGATGCTCTTTCTTTGACCCTTTCATTTTAGAAACGTTTCTTTTGTTGAAAATTAGTCCAGTGGCCTTGGGACAAGGCAAGGGCAGGGAGGGGATTTTATTTTGCCAGGGGCAGAATGTCAAGACTTATGGGCTCTTCTGCTTGAATGAAGTTGAGAAAATGGATTGTATCGGTGGGGCTGCTCCCTTCACAGGCAGCTTCGCAGGGCACACAGGCCCTCCACCGTGAAAACAAACCTCTGATTTACAAATCGGTGCCCATCTGCTTTCCGTGGCAGACAGTGCAAAGAGCTGCACTTGAGGTGCAAGGTGTTTTCTTCTCCCAAGTGGACACTTCGTTAGTGTCACATTCCACATGGCTCTCATGCAAAGAAAAAATCCTATAGTCAGAAGGCCAAAATTAGCTTCTCCTTAAAAGCCTGAAAAGGCAAAGTAGAGATTAAGAACTATGTGGGTCACAGTAACCCTCTCAAAATGAAGTGACTGATACTGAATGCTGAGAATGAACTTTCTTTTCCCATTTCCAGACACAAAAAAAGAGAAAACGTCCCTCTAGGCTCTAGTTTTAAATTAACTATTTGCAGTGGCTCTGATTCCAGGTCCAAGGCCATCTATTCTGTACTGTCTCGATCACGTTATGTCAAAAGGAAAACCTTTATTAGATTTCAGCACAAAATGAAATGAATGATGAAAGCCAACGGAGCCAGGTAAAACTTGGGGGGGGTGGGAACAGTGTGATGACAAAGAAGAGAGAGAGTAATAAGCAAAATAAATGTAGAGTATTTTCAGACAGCACATAGGAGCTTCAGGCATCGAAGAACAATATAGTTCAGTGCACCATCAAACAGCCCCCTCCATAAGCTGCTGTGAGGATAGTGTTGTTAGAGGGTGATAAACTGGGTACCCAAGCAGATAAAACTGTTCAGGAACTTAGGAAGAGAGTACGTGTACATTGATGAGTACATTTATTACACAGGGATCTGGTACAATTTCTGCCCCTTAGCTTGTGGTTAAATACCTGTTTAGAATAACCTAATAACTAAAAAGTTACTTTTCATAGAATTTCTGTGCCAGGATAATGCTAGTAAAATCTAAATATATATGCTTTATGAGTACAGCTGTGCAAATACATTTTCTGTAAGAACCAAAAGTGGAGAAAGGAGGAGAGGAAGGAATTGGGGGGGCAGGGGGTGTGTGAAACCAGCTTACAAGCAAGAAACAGGAGGGGAAACGCATTTCAGAATGAGACATCTCATTTGGCAGATTTCATTTGCCTTTTTAAAAATGAAATATAACTGAAGATCCAAGTGAAACTTTCATATAAAATGAAAATCTGAAGTGTTTTATCTTGAAAAGTTGTGAGATAAATAATTTAAATTTTTAAAATAAAACCAATGTTTGAAAGAATATTCAACACAAAAACTTAATCCTTCTGGCTATGAAGAGTCACATGATTAAAAAAGTATTTGTCTGAAAATTTCATTAGTTTCTTTTTACACAAATACTTTTCTCATGCCAGCATTTAATTGACTGACTGGCATTTTGGAATGTAGCTGCCAAAATTTAGAGACTGGGGCTTTAGTAAATATATACACGCATTATTATATATCCTTTTCAATCTGGTCTTCATGTAGTTTATACCTTGGTGTAATAATTTTGGATCCCAGTAGGATCTTTATCTCTTTCCTTTAACCAGAGGAGTCATATTGATATTTGTGTAATTGCTATTAAATTGCAATCTTACAGGAATACATTTTCTCTATTCCCTTTCTGTACGGGATAAGCCAGCTATGCCAATATAGCTAATGGCGCAAATTAGGTGAGTAGAGTCCTAAATGCTGAGTTCATGTAAAACTTTGGGTAGCCTACGGGGTGGATGAGTTATTGCCTTCTCAGCCAGTACCTCTGTGAAGAATATGTGTAAGTGATTACGAGTAGTCCCTTGATAGTTTTATTGAATTGTCCACACTTGGCTTCTTCTCCAGCAGCAATAGATACCTAAAAATAGTCATATCCTGCACAAATCTCAAGAATGAACAGAGTAATCCTATACTGCAATCCGGTAATCACAGAATCATAGAATGATAGGGTTGGAAGGGACCTCTGGAGATCATCTAGTCCAACCCCAAAATAACCAGGGTGAAAAATGTTTCCCAAAATCTCCTTGACACACACAGGGGAGGGTGGTGGGCAAACGTAATGTTTTGGTGAAAACCAAAGGTGCTTTTTTCATTTGAAAAAAAAAAAAATTGCCTTGTGTGATTTTTATATTAATTTTTTGTCCTTTTTTTAAAAAAAATCAGAAGGTTAATTTTCAATGGGAAAATGTGTTAATTTGCCCTAATAGAGTCTTTTGAGCTTTGCCTGATGCTTGGGCAGCGGGCCTCAGGAATGTCAGGAGACGGAGCAGCAGCATTCTTCTGGCTGCCGGTCAGTGCGAAATCAGCAGCGCAGTCCGAGGGCTGACTTACTGCACTCCCGGAATTGCTGTCAGTCAGATTAGATGCGATGGCCTTTTTCCCAAGCCAAATCGTTATGGACTTGTGTGTTCTCCTACCCAAATTCCTCTTACAATTTCTGTTTGAAACCTCAGTGTTTACTCAGCCCCTATTTCTGTCTGTGCTTTTCTCTCCTGTTTGCCAGCTTCTCCCCTTTTTACCCAAGGTGATTTAATCTAAGTGGAAGATAAAACTATTTGGGCTAAAAGGTTCTGTGCAGGCAGAAAAATGCTATTATTTAAGTAAAGAGTGTCTGAAGTCACCTTTTATAATTAAACCAGTTTACACATGTGGAACACGCTGGCTGCATTATGGAGAAACGATCATTTCAAATTTAAAACACGCTCTCCTTCATTACAGAAATGTATTCTGCCTTTTTTTTCCCTTTTTTTTTTTTTTTTTTCCTTTTTCCCCTTCCTCCCTCCCCCGGTTCGTTTAAACAGAGATGCCATTCCTTTCTCCATCTGAGTTAAATACCACAGTATCCTTTTCGGCAGGCTTCTAAGCTAAATCTAATCAAGCTGTGTCACAGCTCTGTCAGGCAGGTTGCTCTTTCTTTGGCCTTGAATAATTGGAAGAATGTTGGCACTTGTGCCTGGGCCATGAGAACGTGACCCGAGTTGATATTTAATCTACTTCAGTGCTAGGCTGCACTAGGACTGGGGTCTAAGCCAGGCCTCGGGAGCAGTGTGTTAGCCATCAGCAGCACTCATTTTCCCTTGAAATGGATTCCATTTGATGTATCATTACACCGCTCCAGGAGAATGCTTTAATGAGACAGATACATGCGCTGGAAAGGATTAAATTGTTGTCCTTTAAACTCTTTTTTTTTTTTTTTTTGCTTTGCTAGCCTAATAGCTACAAGGTGCTGGGAAGTACCTGGGAAAGGCAAAAAGGTTACAGAGCCGGCCAAAAAAAGCTAAAACTGAAGGTCTGCCCTCTTTGGATCTGCAAGCGGGTTGCAAATATCTTCTCCACTCTTCTCTTAAACAAACGCTGAAATTGTAGTCCCATTTTCACCTCTTTTCAGGGAAAGTTGGTTCTAGGAGGGAATTTCAGAATTGCTTCATATATTTGTTACTTCGAAGCGGCCCTCTCTGTGCACAACTAAAACGTTCGTCATCACTTGGGATGCGGAAGAGAGAAGTTTTCATTCCTCTTCTCACAGGAGCCCTCAGGAAAGAGGAAATTCCTTTCGGATCTATGGGTTGTTCCTGCTGAGCGATCTGAAGTCGCAATGTATTTCAATAGTTTTGTTAACGCTTTCATGCGGATTTCGGTGAGAGCTTGTGAGGTAGGGGGTGGCAGAGAAAAAACTGCCAGGGGGGGCAAATAACAATTAGAACCTTTTCCAGAGAGAAGCATAAATTGCCATTTTCTTGACTCACAAGAAAGTTTTCCAACTTGACTGACCCGCTGAGGCTGAGGTGTTTGAAAATGCCCTGCACTCAGGTCACACACGAGCAGCTATTTGAACTTTGCCAAAAGAGGGGGGGGAACATACTCCCAATTTGCAAAGGAGCCTGAGGCGACATTTAATTTGCATAAAAAGAAGGTGATTTCAATGACCCTTAATCTCTGATAATGAGATGTATCCATGTGGACACAAATAGCTGCCGCACCATCGGCCATTTCCGCATTAAATCTCAGGCCCAGAACTTCGTTTTTTTGCCATCCGCATTTTTGCGCGGGTTGTCCCTTGCGCCGTAGAGCGATGGAGCCAACAGGCAGCCCCTCTCCATCCCACCGTCCGGTCTGAGGGATGTGAACAGTGGGAGAAAGGAGCTTTGTTGTGGAGTGAAGTTGTGAGACACTAATCAGGTGTGTTACTGATTAACTCGGCCTCCTCTGGAATGTCAATGACTTCTTTTCTTCCAGGCTACAGTATTTAGGGATGGAGTGTTTGTCCCTTTCACATGTACCCCCAGTCTAATTTCCACTTATATTGTTAGCAGAGGCCAGCACCTGCTTTTAAGTCATTCTAGTCCCTCAGCTGCCTCTTACATTTTACAGTATGAGAGTCTCGATAAAAGCAAAGTACTGTTTGAAAATATGATGTTAACTAAAATCTTTTCCCTCTCACTGTGATAAATCATTCTGTGGTCTTGAGAACAATCTCCGCAAACCTTTCACATCAGGCTAAGGATAGTGCTATCCTTTGAAGACAGCTAATAAAACAGCCTTCTAAATTTATGTTCATATTCTGCAAAAGATCCTGGACGCGTTAGCAAAGGTAATGCCAAGAGTCTTTTTATACATCTTTTTGTGTACAAAATGATTGGATAAAAATGAAAAACTTTCTGTAGAACAGACAAGAGTGCTCACGGTTGTCCACTACCCACCGTTTCTTTTCTCTGTTTATTTTGACTATGAATCCTCCTATGACTAGAAAGTCCATTCCTCGCTGGGAATGTTTTCTCACAAGTGGGACAACAATGTCAGATTGACCTAAAGGAGGTTGTTCTCTCTTACATTTCCTTTGAGGCTTTTTTTTTGCCTTGAACGTGACTTGTTTCAAATGAAATGAGGCCATCGGAGATGATCTTCTGTCACTGACAAGGGACAGCTACCACATGGTTGTGCTAGTGGGCATTCTGGTTTTGCTTAAGTTCAGCTTCAAGCAGTCCCTTTACTTCATCTGCTGCATGGATTGTTTCCTGGAGTACGTTGATATCCCAGATTTTTGGATAGGTGACCAACGCACCTCTGCCCCACCATTGCAGTTATTGCCTCCTTGCCTGGCATAACCACGGTTAATTTTTTCTAAATCTTAGATTACAAAACCCCCTGCAAAACTATTTCTTTCCGGTATTGAAATCAAATGTTTTGGCCCAAATTTTCAAGGACGTAAACAAGCCAGAAACCAGGATATTTGCAAGAGAGGACATTCCTGAGGCCAGTTATGGTTGCAAATGCAAACAAACAAACTCTCCCCCAAATGTTAGACAAATGATCACCTTTCTGACCTCTCTTGGATCGCCAGGGCTTTCCGACAGATTTCAGTGAGAATAACAGAAAGACAAGGAGCAGAGGACCACAGACGACTGCTGCCTTGGTTTTTCCTTACACCTTGTGCATAATCTTAAGCAAGACACCTCTTTGTTACAAAATCACTTTCAGATAAATAGCTACGGGAAAGTCTATTCTCTCCTTGTGTGGCATCTATGACCAAATCAAAATCACATATGTTTATTATTTAAATTTATTGCATGCATTGGTTACAAATAGAAAACTAGGACTTGTCCTGTTAGCTGATAATATTAGGCATTATTTAATAGTTTTCGAAGTAACTGCTGTGTTATGTAGAAATGTTGTGGTACCTCATTAGAATATGACAACATCATTTATCTGGTGGCTACTTAAGTTGGCAAATATGTTGGTTGAACAATTTCCTCTTAAGGATGGCTGGATTCCTCTCATTGGCCCTTTGTAGAAAACTGAATCAGGGAAAAGCGAGATCTCACACAAACTGCCAAAGTAATGCCTTCTGCTTGGCAGTGCTGGGGCCTGTTGTCCGAGCCGCTTAGCACACGTTTTGCTGACACTTAGATTCATAATTTTGTTTTTATTTTATGTAAATGCAGTAAAACTTTTTTTTTTCTGGAAAAAAAAAATTAAGTGTTTTCACCGTACAGTTCAGAGTTGCTCTAACTTTTCCTGCTAGAAATGGAAATACCTGGCTTGTGTTTAGAACTTGGGCCGACTGTTCTAAACAGTTAGATAGAGCCGATCAGAGACTCACTGAACTAAAAGCCACTGGATTTAAAAGGCAATTAAAATAATTTCAAGCATTTTCTCTCATTCTGATGACTAGGCATGAATTTCAGTACCGGGTTTGCAAAACAGTTCATTAGTGCCTGGTAATGTTAATAGACATGATGATTCTACCCCTGTCTTTTCAATACTAGCCAGCTCACACACAGGGGAAAATTTTGCCTTTGAAACCTTACTTAGACTCCTCTCTCCCTCTCTTTTTTTGTTACTATCTTCTTTGCTCTTTCTCACTATGGTGCGGTTTTAAATATTTACTGTGGTTGGATAACCAACCACTTTCTGAATGTGGAAATACTCTTTTTAGTTGCAAATGCTCCTTTTATCATGCACAACATTCTTGTCTTTTTTATTGTTACAGAGTCATTGCAATTAAAGAAGCAAAAGGCTTCTGAGGTCATCTAGGCATATTCATGCCAGTGCAGGATTGTTCTCTGCAGAATGCTTGATCACTATCTAGTTGTGAAAGGTCCATGTGATGGAGTGTCTTTGGGTGGTTATTATTCCCAAACTCTTCCCAATTATATATCCAGATTCTTAGAAAATTCTTTGCAACTGCATCTGGCTTAAAAAGCCCTTTCTGCTTTTTCTTTCCTCTTATCACTTCCTTTGTCATGGCCATACCTTCCTTGTAGCAGCCGCAAACTCTGCCTCCTGAACAAACTCCTCTGGGCCCACAAAAAGTCTTTGCTGAAATCAAGTAGCGGAGTCTGGAAGAGTCATATTCAGGAAACGGAGCCCTTCCTGCGAAAGGCAAAGCTCACACCCCCTGAAGTCCTTCAGGAGCAGCCTGCTCCTGGCCATACAGACTTCTGCTGGGCACACCAAGGTCAGTCCAGGTGCCCTCTGTACAACTGAACTTTATGTTTAAGCTTAATAGAGGAGAAAGTGGTGTGAATGAAAGCAGACCTGATCGAAAGGTGTGCACAGCACCCACAAATCCCATTCATTTTAGTGTGGTTGTTCAGCTTTGTAGTTTTCTTGACAATGTGTCCTGATGGACAGAAGGCCGAAAGGAGGCAGTGGTGCTATGAATAGCCACGCTTGTAATTCTGCAAGGTGCTGAGTGCCCTCTCTCGGATTTCTGTAATGATGGATCCGAGCAAGGCACAAAATTGTTCCACCCACCCATAAATAAAATGGGGAAGAACCCATTTTCTCAGTTCGGTTGGTAGGGTATGACCACGTGCCCATAGAGCTAACCTTTCTCTTGCTCTCCAGAGGATGGTTTTATCCATACTGCCTGAGGGAAACCATGCCTGTTCATCAAACTCCTCTGCAGGGTTGTCCAGAGAGCATTAGTTGGTCTAGGCCAAAACCATACCCGAGAGCATGTTGATGGTTTAACAGGAGGAATAGCTGTGTTCCAGTGCTTCAGTTGGTGTCCTGGCCCCGTTTGCTTTCTATATTTATATATAGCCAGAGAACTCTTACATTCTGCTGTCATTCTTCTCCTTCAAATGCATATACTGATCGAGAAATGGTTCTGTCGTACGAATTACTTTATGAATTACATTTTAAAAACCCAAGGAGACAAAAAACCTTTATTCTTTGCAGACCTATGCACTGTATACATTAATACTATCCTGAGTTAATCTCTTCCCCGACGATCCTGCAATCTAAATAAATCAGGCAAGCAAGAAATGAAGGAAAGGAGGCATTATTTTCTGTGCTGGGAGACGTAGGAGATTGTGGGTGAGATCCAGAAAAGGATTTGGGAGCCTCAAAGTGAAATTAGCACACCTACAGGTAAAATGGGAATAGATTTTGTCATGGCCATACCTTCCTTCTAGCAGCCACAGACTGCCTCCTGAACAAACTCCTCTGGGCCCACAAAAAGTCTTTGTGGAACTCACATAATGGAGTCCAGAAGAGTCATACTCAAAAAATGAAACCTTTTTTACCTACAGGTAAAATGGGATCATAAAGGATCCCAGGTTACTCCCTACTAACCTCAAAAGTGCCTATATTCTAGAGACACAGTTTTTATTTAAAAATCCCCACTGACCTAAAGTCTTGCCCCTGCACGATGCAACTACATCACTCCTGGCAGTCCTGAGCACCTCAAAGCCTGTTTCAAGCTCATGTGCTACAAAAACTGAGGAAAGAGTTGGCCCACCTTTGCTCCCTAAGAGCAGTGGTCTCACATGCATTATAACACCATCAAAGTCCCTGAAGAAGGAGTGGTGGCCACTGCCACCTGGAAAAATTCAGCCACAGGGGAGCCTCCCTGCTACATCACAGGCAGCGGTTAAAGGGCTTTCAGGAAGCAACAGAGAGACTAAACTAAGAACTGGGAAACGATTTTAAGTTAATGATGGATCGTGACCCAGGCACACATCGAATTAAATGGTGAACAACATTATCAGGGTAGGATGCCAGCTTCTCCTGGTTTTCCACTTCAGTGTATGACTGCTCACGCGAGAAATGTTGAATGAAGGTGATCCTCTCTTTGACATGAAAATGACATTTCCAATAATAGAGAAGACCAAGATGGGAAGGAGGTGATTTGGTCTCTGGAAGGACAGAGAGATCTGCATTTAAAGGAAGCCAAATTTAAGGGAAATGCCTGTTTCGCTCCCTCATTTTCCTGCTAATAGGAGTACACAAGCAGAACGCCAAGGAGGGTCATTACTGCATTTTATTCTTTAGCAAACAGAAACTCAGAAGGGACACCAGGAATGTCAGCTCTCAGTGGCCAGAAGGGAGCCGGGAGTGTGAGACTGACTGCGAAGGCAAAGGGACTGTTTGGGAGGACTGGGTTAGCAGGAGGCTCAGCAACCCACAACAGCCCTGGGAAATCCATGACATGGGACATGCAGGGGGCCCATGACCATTGATCTCTGTATAGAGAAGGTCAGAGTTCAGCTTCTTCCTCTGCCTCAGGGGACTCAAGGCTCATGTCCTACCTCCCAGGAGAGCTCTCTGGCCAATGAGCAATACGCTGGTTTGGGTGAGGATGCTCTCTGTCCATCCTGTCCAAGCTGTGCCACTAAGCAGAAAGGAATTCATGAAACCAGAGGAAGAATACAAGTGTGTTGGGGTATGCTGCGGGAGTATGGGAGAAAGGCTGGAGTTAGAGCAGGGTGATGGGAGTGCTTGTCAGTGGTGCTGCTGTATTTATGTGAAATAAAATCCCCCATGCCCTCTGAAGAGCCATTCTTCTTCTCCCCAGTTGTCTGAAGCTCTATCAGTTCGGCACGGACAAGGTGTGACTATTAATCACTGTCCCATCTCCAGAGATGTTACCACCAGGAGCTTTCATTCTCTAACAAAGTAGGAATCTTCAAAGCTAGATTTAAGGAAAACATTTGACATACCAAAAAAAGGAGGGGGGGGAGTTAACTGCATGCATGTGATGCTTCTGTGGGCAGTTTATTAGCAGAGATCAGTGTATCTCTGCTTTTCTGTAATAATTTCAGAATGAAAAAGGTTACATTTCACCTTCAATCAATCAATGTTAAGAACTCTCAATCAATGTTAAGTTAGTTCTACAAGAAAATAGTATCTGCTAAATTGGAGATGGCCTTATGATGAGCTGCTTCGTATAGAAGTGGCACATGCAGTTTCACAAAATTTTTAAAACTGTTCTTTCCCACAAATAAAGGATTTGTATCACAGGACTTAAATTTATCTCCTTAATTTGGTAAAAATCTCTCTGGCTTCCCTGGAATAGCCTGGTTGGATATTGAGATCACTGGGCTACCCATAAAATAGTGTTAGTAAATAGTATTACATGGAAACTAAATGCTGGTAGTCCAAGATATTAATGTAGCGTTAAAATAGTTGCAACATTGCAGTTGCAGTTGATTGAGTGAACATTTAGTTCACAATTCAGGCAGGCACTGCAGGATGCAATCTTACCTACCCATACCCTTGCAATCTAGACTCTTGCTGACCTCCCGAACACTAAATTTGATATACCTGGAGGAGTAAAAGTTCCTGTTGAGAGCAGTTGGGGGGGCAGCCCTTGCTGTAACTGGGAAACCGCAGCAAGGTATTGCATTTGCATTGCAATAAAAATGTGCAAAGTGTGCAAATGTGCAAAGAATGATCCCAGCTCTAACATGGCAGCTCCATGACAAGTGTATGTGTATGCTTATGTATACATTTACATGAGTGCATGAAAATGAGCGTAAGCCTGCACTGTCATTTTAGCTAAACTCTATAGACTGTAACATAAATGCCTACGAACATACAGCGAACACAAAACCACCACAGAACTTGCCTCTTGCAGACTAATGCACAAATATTGCAAAATCTCAGAATCAAGGAACAGTTGTAACCTCAGTTCAGCTCGTTACATCTGTCATGTTGTTTAGGTATAGTATTTCTCGAAAGGTTTGTGTGTCTCCAAGGCCTTTATAATTTACATCCTAAATGTAAACCGTCACACCTCGCAATACTAGTTTCATAGAGGGGTCTTGTCTTCTCAAGGCTGGAAATCAGTGCACTTAGGACTGCACTTTTACTGGGGGTACTGCTTCACCAGGAGACTTAATTACCTCCAAAATCACCTGCTGACTGTGCATGACTGGACTGAGAGGTTCTACTCTTCCAAACTGCTTGGCTTTGCAACACAGCTTGATAGGTAAAAGCATCCAGGATCTCTCTGTGCGTTGAGGACCAAGCTCCAAGGGGCTTTGCTGAGGAGAACCTCTGCCCAGGGGGGCTGCTGGAGCAAATGCATTTCTCTGCTCTTCTTCCCAATGCCCAACACCACAGCAGCCCCCAGCTGCCATGAGCAACAACTGCATGGAAGCTCCTGAGCAACCTCTGGATCAGGGCAAAGGCTTTTTAGTCCCCAGGGCCATGTCAGGTCGGAGGCTCTTGAGCCCCTACAACCCGTGTCAGGACAGTGCACATGATGTGCTCAGGACCTGCTGAATATCTGCAGCCTTCACCCCTGTATTTCTCGTTGCATTGTCAGGGCGCAGGGCAGACTCTAACCTCTCGAAAGTTTGTAAGTCAGACAATTCTGGGCAAGCTCTCAACAGCAAGGCAAAAAGCAGCCCTTGATCTGTTATAATTTAAATCCTTTCTCTCGAGTATGGGTTTCTTGAAAGTGCTTCTCTGCAAAACATCTAAATGTTTGGGTTTTGCTCCTCTTATCTTGTTCTGGAAAATGGGAAAGTTTCAACAGAAAAAAAAAAACACATAAAACAGCCCGAGGTGAATACATGGAAAATATTGGGCCAAACAATTACAGTTTAATGAAGTAAAAAGTCCAAAAAGTCTTGGAGAGAAAATTTTAGGTAAACATGATAGCAATTACACCTTTGAAGTATTTCCTGACAGTGTTTTTTCTCTGACACATTAAAACAAAGGAATTAAGCAAAAGATTTAAATGAACTAACACCAGAGCTTTTATTCTAAACTCAGCCTAAGATTTAGTTGTGTGAAATATTTGTCACCAAGCATTAGGATTTCACAGTATCTTCTTGCCTTAGGGCATTATTCAGAAGGCTTTTAGGTTTTATCTTTCTTATTGACGGTAAAGTTTACTATACTGTGGGGTGGCAAACAGATTAGGAAAAGCCCGAGCTCTTCCACCAAAGCTGGATGAGGAAGCAGGGCCTGTGCACTCTGTTCTCAAGACTTCAAACACACCAGATTCTCCCCCCATCATTTTTGCATAATCCAGTGGAATCTGACAAACAAAAGGCTCTCAGAAGTCAGATGGCATTTAATTTGAGTAGTAGGTAATCAGTGGAAGAGAGTATCCTGGAGAGAAGGTAATTTGCCTTGAGCTGACAATTTGAGATGGATGTGCTGGGGTTATCTGCAGTGTCAGTTCAGTCAGAGATGAACTGAGCTCCATTTCTCTTGCTAGAAGTCTAAACCAACAGAGACCTTGGAGATAATGAGGTATTTAACGGGTTCTCTCTTCTTCTTACTAGAGATCTCACATCTTTTCTCACAGAAACAGACCTTGAAAGGAGAAGGAAAGGAAAAAAAGGAAATGACAAAAGGGAAAATAAAGCAGACGTAAGGTGAAATTTGCTTAGGAAATTAAGTATAAGAGCCGCATTAATCTAATCTAACTAATGGTACATTTCCCCCTTCAACTGGAGCAGATCGATGGAGTCAGATAAACCATACCACTCTCCTGTCTCTTGGCTCTGTTTTCCAGGCTGTGGTTCTTGGACCACTGGAAGACTAGAGAGTGCTTCCTGGAGTCCTTGGAGAGATGCCGGGCCTGTCCTTTATAAACTGTTACGTTTGGGCATCGCCTAAAATAATGCATGGTAGAATTGGGTAAATCTCAGTTTCTCTTTTGAGGTAGAAGCCTTGTTATTTTAACACTTAGTACAGTCCAAAGGAATTCTGGCCATTTTAAATGGGATCCAATGCCATCTAATTTGAGTTTAAATATATTTTTATATGATAATGGGGAGAAATTAAATAGAAATCTCATTTTAAGAAAATGAATGCCCAGAGAAACAGAAAAGCTACGAGAACAAGTTGCTAATGATTTTACTTTATAAAATATGTGAAATTCATTTAGAAAAATTTACTATTTTCTTTAATTGACTTGTACCGAGCAATGGCGCGTACCGGAGGGGACAACATTTGAATAATGTGAACCTATTATTTGTTCTAAGTCTATAGGTCTAAATCAAGATTGGAGCTATCATAACATAAAGTCTCAAAAATCTTCTAGCTAAAGGTCATGGCTCAAGAAACCACTAAAATATGCTCTTAACTTTAGAACTTGAAACTTTAAAGCCAATGGCACTGAAACATTTGCTTAGTATTATGCACACACTTAAATATCTGTCCTGAATACGAACACTGGATAACAAAAGAACTAAAAGAACATAGGGTGGTAGAAAGAAAGGATATTATTAAACAATGTTCTTTAAACAGCATGGCTTTAATTTCTTCTGTAAAATATGCAAGTCTTTCCAAGAATCTGGCATTCATTTTTGCCTGCCTCTTTGCCCCAGCAACTAAAATGAGTATGAATATTCCTATCGATAATTTGAGACCATGTCCTGCAGCAGCCAGTTTTGCTTCAGAAAAGCAGTATTCAGGTTTCAAAGTGGATGAAATATCTGCTACTAACAACCCAAACATTTGTTTAGCTCCTTGTTCATGCACAGATCTTTGCATTTATACTCTAAAATAAAGAAGAAGTAACTCATGTTTTCCTTATGAGTCACAAATGATTCCGTTTCGCTGTGAGTCTCAGGAAGTTTTCGTCCATTACAGGCAAACAATTCAAAACAAGACCTCTCATTTTCAGTGGTGTTTTAAATATGGCTGGCCAACACTTTTAAAATTGAAAGTTCTCTTAAGAACTGATTTATTGTTATCAGTGAAGTATTTTGCCATTACAACATGTCTGAAAACCAATTTTTGCTATAAATCTCTTAAAGAGAATATTTCTTGAGCCCTTCTTGTCAACACATGTGGGGGAAGACGATTTTCTAACCAGAGCTATATTTGACCTCTTACATTTTTCCCCCCATCAGAATTCTCAGGATTTCTCACCATGCTGGGTGGGAAGAGGCATGTTTCCCAGCAGATAGCTTTCGTGTGCCAACAGTTAGGGAAATTTCTCTTCCTTGGAAAACTGGTCCCAGTGCCTGAAGCCTGAAAGGCCAGCCTAGGGCAGAGTTCCCCTGACTGTGGGCTACAGTCCCCCAGGGGCCACGAAAGAGTTCAAAGGGGGCTCTGAAGTGTTAGAAAAAACAGTGCTGGTCAGCAGCTGCTGACTTTTTCCTGGCTGGAAGAGCGAAGCTGTGGTTTCACGAGATTAAGTCTTCAGCACCAATTCTGGCTTCTGGTATTCCCTTTCCAGCCTTTCCCTACTGCTCGTTTCATCTTCCCTCCTGCAGTGCACGGGCCCCTCACTTCTCCTGGCGTATTGGTTTGTGGCTCTGCTGTGAAACGGATCAGGAATTTGATCCAATTTGGAGGAAGACACACAAAAAACTAAGTGTTTCTCTGCCAGGCTATTTTTAAACTGGACTTATTCCCTGCTCCAGTTCATTGCACAGATGCATCCACGGCCGTACTGGTGTAGCAGAGGGAGTCCTGTGTTGCAACACTGGAGGAAGGGATGGGGAAGAGGAGCACACCATTCTGGCAGCGCCGCTGGAGGGCTGTGCCGGCAAAACCACAGCCACAGGAGGAGCTTTAATTACTGGTGGCAAGAGGTTACGCTCTCTAGGGAACAACGAATTGCCTTTCAGTGCCTTAATTGCTGGCAGCAGCTCAGTTCCTCCAGAGAAGGGGAGCTAGCATTTATCCCTAAAGCCAAAATTACAGCCAAATCTTGCTCTCCTCCTGCCCTGTGGGGCACGAAGGGACGATTCAGGGGGCTGCATGAAAACAGATATTTCAAAAAAGGGTCCCCTTTTTCAAATGTTTGGAAACACTAGCCTTGGAATCCCAATGGGATTTGTATCTCTGGGTGCTTATCATAAATCCAGCCCAGTGTGACGGTGAACACTATCACAAGCAGAAGATCTCAGGAGGAGGTCGTTTGTCCTGGGGAGGATGGTCATGCTCTTGTGTCACTTAACACTGACTTTAATAACTTTATGTTGGTGTACGTAAAGTGAAACTTTGATTCAGGGAAGTTGCTTCGCATTCAGAACCAGCTGATGCTGGCCTTAAGAGTTTCAGCAAAAAAAAAAAGGCTTGGTCTGCATTGCCAAGAAGTGGTTTAAATAACTTCAAGACATTGATAGAACACACTGGCTGAGCTTCATGGAGGGACTCAATGTAAACAGCATGAACAGCATGGAGCTGGAGAACCTGGGGCATGCTCTTCTCTTGCAGCTCTTTAGGTGTCAGTGCCAGAGAAGAAGCGACACATAAAAGCAAATGTTACATGGCCCCAGCTCAACTTGCACCATACCTACCCCATAGGAAGCTTTAGCAGAGAAATTCGTTCTCTAGGTGGACTCAGCTTCTTTTGTACTCACGTTAAAAAATACAGCAATATCATTTCAGTGGGGGGAAAAAGCAAGGTAGACGTCAGCTGTGACTGTCCCTGTTCTATTTTTGCTGATTGAATTCTAGTACATGTTTTAGATCATGGCAGATAGTCAAGATTCATTTCATTGTAACAGTGAGGGAGAAGAGAAAAAGTTCAGCCCATAAGACAAAGAGCTGCATTTTTAAAATATCAAAGCTACTTAAGAACTTTCCTGAAATCAATTGGATTTATTGCCTAAGTGTGCTAAGTTCATACATTCCTAATATATGTATAAATCCCTTTGGAAAATAAAATTTAGGTTCCTACATCATTTATATGCCTTTGAAAATTTACCAGAAGCCTGCTTATAGACCAGAGTTGAGAAGTTCATGACTCTGAGCATCACGCTGGTTTTAAATTGAGATGTTATATGAAATCTAAATGCCAACTTTATCACTCATGTGCAGCCAGAATAAAGATGGACAGCCGTCTCCAAGGAGTGGTAACTTTGTCCCGCTGACTTGTTCAGGGGCTGCACAAGATCACAATTTCCATTTCGTATGGCACCTTTTGTCTGTTGGCGAACCCGATTTCTGCCATGTACATAGGCCAGAAACCCTTCGCACTGGTTTTATGCTGTGTGCTACAAAGTCGAGTTATCCTCTGTGTTCTGCGCAAGTGTAGATGGTCAAGGCTCAGATTTTACTGTTGTCCATAAAAAAACAGATAGGAAATTTGCAAAGTTTGAATCCTCACCTGGATTCCAGTTTCCAAAAAAAGAACTGACAAATTCACTACATTTAAACCCAAGGCTCGAGTTTAAAATCTAGGTCCGCAAACGCCACTATTACGTATGATGCTTCCGACTCTGCCACCATGGCCACGCACACACAGTTCAGCGGACAGCCATTAGCCGCCACCGTTAATCACTCCGACTCTACAAAAACTGTTGCTATTACCAAAACATGTCAACAATACGAGCTACATCATTTAAGTGATGCTGATGTTGTTCTCCTCCTCTTTTAAGAAAATAATAAACACTTATTTGCCATAGGAATTGGAAACAAAGTATGAATGGTGTGAACTTTTTAAGACCTTGTCACATAGAGAGGATGTGCTCTATTTTCATTTTAATTGATACAGCTCAGCCAATCCCAAAGTTCAAAACTCATGAATCAGACTGTCTAGAATAAGGGGGTTGCCTTACAAAATTAGTATTTTAAAAAATTAATTGATGCTGGGGTTTCTCTCATTTTAGAACCTTTCACTGAACGTGGACCAGCATGGCATGGTTTTTTATGGCAGCACTGAGGGTCAATAGTTCCCTTTCAACCGTGAATGAAAGCTGAGATTCTTAGAAAATCGTGTATTTTTTATGTATTTGTTGGGGTTTATACTGACATGTTTTCCATCTACATATGGAACAGAAATTATCTGTGCCAGCAGCTGTAGGTATAGATGGTCCCTGTCCCAAAGAGGTTATGAGCTAAGCTCAAGCTGAGAAATGTTTATATATAAACAAAAAAGCTGTTTCAAGGAATCAGTGTAAGGTAAAGTTACAGCTTCTTCTTTACGAGGTTATTTGTGAGCACCACTTCTTAGAGAGGGTGGAAGAAAGATAACCGAGTGGCTTTACAGATACTTATGGGGAAAACATATAGACAAAAGTGCTTGTTTGCAAGTTTGCCTTCTTGGTGAGGGATCCTGGCATCCCTGAGCAATTACTGGAAGAAGCTTAAATCTTGACAGCTCATCGGGATGGAGTGTGGAGGGATAAGGCATCATAAGGTTTGAGAGATGGCTAAGGATGTTGCTGAATTTGCAGATCTCTGTGATGGATGGCATACTGGTGAGAAAAAGGAATGGGATTGCAAGAGAAAGCACCCAACACTGCTTAAACCCGGTGATCTTACATCTATAGCTAGATCAGGAGTTTACATTTATAGCTAGATTATTCATGAGGAAAGCCACAGAAGTGTGCTATAACTTTTGTCTGGGAGATGCATTTTCACAGGATCTCTCTGTTTAGATACGAGTCCTTAAGATAAGCAACTTTAAGGAGAGAAAAGAGAGTACAGAAACCAGAAGGGATACCGAGGTGTGAATTCCAGTGCTAGAAGAGAAAATGTCACCAAGTTAAAATATCAGATAGCAGTGAGGTGACCCAAAAGGACAAACAGGAGGGTAGGACCAGAGTGATAAAAGATGAAAAGTAGGAGAGTCCTTTTGCAGGCCAACTCCTATATGGGGCATGTGAATCGTGCTCTCTGGGGAGGGCGCGAAGGATGCGAAAATGTCATCTGCTACAAGCAGCCCGGGCAGCGGAGTCATTCAGAAATAGGATTTGAATTGGTGTTTCTTGGATAGTGATGCAGAGAGCTCTGCTCTTGCCCACCCAGTCCGGCTGCCTCTTTGGAAAAAAAAAAAAAAGAAAAAAAAAAAAGAGGCACAGTAAAAGAAAAAGAAGCCCAAACTATGTAACTATGTGACAGCCAGTGCCTTGCTGACAGATATTAGGGCAATGTGGGACGCATTGTTTTCCAAAATTCTTCGCCTCACCTCAGCGAATTATATTTATTTTATGGATCACAAACAACGAATTTCTTGTGACTGTCAACCTTGGGCACATTCTTCATTGCCTCCTTCACACAGCCTGACCAGAAGGCTAGCTGTTAACGATCTGAGCTTTTCCAATTTACACATACCAGTGTCTCAAAATTCCTGTGTGTACAACTCTTACTGTACTGCACTTCAGTACACTGCGGGCAAACAATCCCATTGTCTCCCATATGTTTCGAAGAACAAACATAAAACAGGTGATTAAACTCCATAAACAAACAGGGTTTTCCCAGCAACAAATCAACACCTCTCCACGTCTGGTATTTGTGGAATTTGATAAGCCACCCACTTTGCTCCCTCCCCATTCTTGTTATGTCTGTCCTCAGCCTTCTTCATCTTTTATCCCCACCCTGCTTCACCCAGTCTCCAAAGGCAGGCATTCATTGTTAATTAACTGCTGAAACAGTGCAAGCAGCTTGGTTCATGGGATTGGGATGGGAATGGAGCTTTAGTGCTGAGTTTAAACTGTTTTGAAAGGCCTAAAAGGCATATTATCTCACTCAGAAGGAGTGAGGGAGGCAGGAAGGAGTAATATGTAAGAGAGAGAGAGAGAGAGTTAGGGAATGTAACTGGAAAACCTCAAACCAGTAAATTAAGACACATGTCTTAATCAGTTTGAATGATAGGGTGGTTTTTTTTAAAATCAAAGGTTCTGGTGTTTCTGGTACTTATGTGCTCCCAGATGTAAATACTTGCCTTGTATAAAGTTTCTGGGCCAGATACTGGTCTCAGCCAGAGTGGTGTAAATCTGGAATTATTCAGGATCAGTAAACACTGCCTTCATACAGGAGTTATGCTGGCATAACAAATCAGCTACCTCTTAGTGTGTTGGCTTATCAAGAGTACTTAAAATTGCAAGAATGGACAAAATAGTCAGAGAAACTGTTAAAAATTACTCCCCTTTCACTTTCAGTCAATGTTCGCTAAATATCTTGCGCTGGTACCTTCAGCAGTAGATGAATAAATTACTGTATTCTTTCCACGTACAGAAGTTTCCATCTTACCGTACTGCCTTATCTTACAGACTGTTCGGACAAAACTAAGCCATTAACACGTGTTCAGATTCCATCTCTACCAGTAATAAGCTGAGTTATGGATAACTGAAATGCTACCGCTATCTGATTATTTCTGTTGAAAATGCCCGACCCACTGACACGGCTCAGAGTCTGACCTGAGGTTGTCTTCGCTAATTTTAGGTGTAGATTCAGGTAAGAAACATTCTTGAGACTTGAGGGGTTGGTATTTCTATTCCGAATGTTGAGGTTATAGCTGCATCCACAGTAACATTTGTTCAATATTCCCATTGTTTTCTGCCTAATTAGAACATGAGCTGTAGCTGTCCCCAGAAATCCATATTGTATTCAGCTTATTGAGGTCTAATGTAATATTAATAACTCTTCCGTGGAGTATCCTGCAGTGTTGCAAACACATTCAGCCTGTGTTGATCAGAAGTGAAAGCGTTTCATTCCATAAAGAAATTAGGAGCTCTACTGCTGTCAAATTCACTGGTTAAATGAAGCAGAAACTCAGTTCAAAGGCCAACTCCTGGAAGCATTTTCCTTTGCAACATTTCAAGAAGCAATACTTCCCTTTTGGGATTGTCCAGGAGAACATGCTTATAAACTAAATGCCATGCCTTTTTAACAATGACAAATATTTCATGTCTAGCAAAAAAAAAAAAAAAAGTGTGTGAATTGAGCAAACCAAAAGGGAGACATTTATTCAAAGGATTTTTGCTGCACTGTCTGTCCTGGGGGCAGGCTGGGACTCGGGAAGTCCAATTCTCTCCTGTAAGCAGCATCCGTATGATGAAATGCAGGGATTCCCTTCCTGTTCTGTCATGCAGCTTGCCCTGGGGCCAGGAATGTCAGTCCTACAAACTCCGGGTACACCTAGGAAGATGTAAGCGGCGGAGCCAGGGCGGCTTGCAGAGAGGCCTCGTGTCTCCGCAGATGGCTGTCGGGGGGCAAAATCTATTCCCAGAGCAGCATGGCTTCCCCCAGCCCCTGTTCCCCTGCTGCCTGCTCTTCCTTGTCCACTTCAGCGTCCCTCGCTGATGTATGCATAGGGTATCATACCTGTGAGGACTCGGGCACTGTGGTAATAGTAAATAATACAATTATTTATGACATATGAAATATATTATGACAGCACAAGGGGTAACGGGCACAAACTTGAGCACAGGAAGTTCCACCTAAACCTGAGGAGGAACTTCTTTCCCTTGAGGGTGGCAGAGCCCTGGAACAAGCTGCCCAGGGAGGTGGGGGAGTCTCCGTCTCTGGAGACATTCAAACCCGCCTGGAGGCGTTCCTGTGCCCCCTGCTCTGGCCGGGGGTGGGACTGGGGGATCTCCAGAGGTCCCTTCCAACCCTTTGATGATTCTGTGATTCTGTAATAACCACCAGCCCAGTAATGAAAGCAGCAAAGAATCGGGATTTCTGGCTTCTTTTCCCTTGGAGTCTTGGGTGTTCTGCAAGTCTTCTTCAGATGTGCTAATAAGGAGCGAGACGCTGAACTTGAAGAACCCAAGATTTAAATATTTTGACCCACAAGCGCAGATACAGCAGATAGTTGAAGGGATTTATCTGGGAGTCTTTTCTCAGGTGAGGAGCGGGCCCTCTGTACCCCGGAGGTGCCGTGCGGTTGATCTGCCCACGGCCGCCTCTCGGTTCCAGCAGCGGCTCTTTTCCTGTCTGCAAGGCAGCGGGGCTTATCAGCAACATCTGAAATGGCGTATGTTCTACCCAGATCTTTTCACCAATCACGGGGGTGTTTTTAATCACTCTGAGCAGGAAATAGCATGCTGCATTTAAATACTGTATATAATTATCATGGGAAATATAATTAGCAAGCATAATTAAATGGGCTTGACTGCATATCAGACTGTTTCTCGATTTTTCACTCAATCCAGCTGTTTCTCACAAGCTCTTTACTTTGAATACTGGTGGTCTGTGACAGAACCTCTGCACCGAATGAAGAAGGAATTACTTCTTTAAAAGCTATTCATTTAATCTAACTAGGCCAATTTATTTAAATGCAATCATGACATTTTCCAATACAACCTCCTTTACTTTTTACTTCAGATGCTGCAGTTTGGAATGCCTAGATTCATCAAAAATATTCCAATTTGAAGGTTTTGTAAAACCCCAAGTATATAAAGTCACTGATGGCAGGGACTGGCTGTTTATTATGCGTTTGTTTAACGTGTTGCACGATGGAGGCCTGATCCTTGATTGGATTCTCTTAAGTTCTACCAGTACATACAAAAAAATAATGATGATAAAACAAGCATGGTTAATTACTGAGTATGATGCTGTTTTACGATGATACGTTTTCTTCCTGCTCAGAAAAGAGGGAAGCATTCTCAGTTACCAGAGAAAATATTCTGTCTTTCCTCCAAAAAGGCCATAGGCTCCATAACCTGCAGCAGTATTAAAAATGTTGGGAAGAATGTGTTGAGAAAACGAGCACAACTACATTTTTATTTTTTAAATGGCCCTTTTTTTTTTGTCCCAGTGCCTGATCTTTGGATTGAGTCACACCAAACAGCTGAGGCGACGGAGCAGTTTGCTGCCAGTGAAAGAGACAAAGCCATACCTTCCCCTTTCTGCCAGCAGGACGCTGCCCTTACGCTGGGGCTGGGGCTCATCTGACCCCTTAGAAAGCTGATTCAGCTCCCTATGCCAGCAAAACCCTAAAGTTCGGAGGTTTTTCCTTTTCTTTTTTTTTTTTTCCTGGGTTGCCTGAGTGAGCTGAGCTAGCTCACAGAGGAATCAGATGAGCCACCGATGTCAGCGATGGGGGCACGCAGGTCCTTCCATGCCACTGCTGGGGTAGGGGGGACAACCCTTTCAGCAGGAGCAGGCGCCTGCACCGGCCCAGCAGGCTCATCTGACTCCGCTTATCGCTGGAGTCATGTGGTGAAGGGAAAGGGTATCTGAAGATCGTGGTACGGCATCTCCGCACTCAGGAATGTTTGAGATGCTCTCATACGGCAGCGCGCTTCGCTGAACGACGCTAATTCTTAAAATGAAAGAAAACCCATGGCTCTTTGGTCGGTTTTTTCGTGGACCATGCTCATAGCCCTTTTTTGACATACACATCTACGATTTCATTACGTGGAGTGGCAGAAAACGCATTTTAAAGTTCTCGATTCAAACAGCTCTACAGCAAGTGCTTGCAGCACACAGAAAGTTCCCCACAACTGGCTGCCGATTCAAGTCTTCCAACGAGAATTATACTGGGTCCACAGCTAAAAAGTAGTGGTTAAATATATTGTTCTATAACTTTGACCAATGAGTAATTCAAGGAAGACTCTATATTCTCAAGAACGTTCAGTGACCAGGGAAATAAAATAGTGTAATAAATTATTAACTCAGGATGTGTAACTACAGATAAAGAGTTGTACTAACTATAATTGTTAAGACGTGATCATATTATCATAAACAGTAAACGCATGAGCTATCGAATCACCCAGCTCTATAAATGTGATTTATATCAGGCCTGAGCTCTGAATCGCCTTTCTATTAGCTTTGCTACACCCCATGAGATGCAGTTGTTCGTGCTAACGTTATGCCAGTTGTGAAAAGACAGAAAATACTTGATCGGGGGCTGAGTTAAATGGTGCGGAAGGACAGTACCTGATCCAGTGAGAATCCTGCCCGTGAAAAGTTATCTCTCAACAGACTGTTGAACATGAGAATTATCTGCATTTTTTGTCACATAGCAGTGACATTTTTGATGCGGCAGGAGCACCTCGAACCCCAGATTTGCTATAATGTCAAGCCAGAGCCTGGGTACGTTGTGCAGGTCTCAAACCCCTGTGCAGCAGGAGCTGACTGTGTCCTTTTTACTGGGAAAGAGCGGTTAAAGCAGGAAACAGCTTCCCCGTGCTCACGGGAGGACCCCGGACTCCGTGCTTGTAAACCACCTCCATCAAACCAACAGGCTATGCTGTATTCTTTGAATTTTAACGAATACTAAATACTGTATGTCTTACTGAATATAATATAAAGAAACTGGAGAACGTATGGCTGACATACTTACTTAATACCAAAAATGCTTAAAGAAGCTAATTTCCAAGGTGATGGAAAAGCAGAAGTAGGCATAATGAAAGGATTCAGCTTATTTCTTCGTGACAAAAGCTACAAAACTTTTCCCACGCCAAGTGCGGGGGAAAAATTTGACTTGAACAGAAGCAGAAAATTCAGTGCAAAGTTTCTTCTAAATCAAAGATGTCGGATAGCTTTTCCAAGGTGTGACGTCAGTCAGTATTTCCTGTAGTCAGGGGAGAGAAGCTGGCCACAGCACTGTACAGATAATTAGCTGAAGAGGACATGACGGGTGCTGAGAACTGTATGCCACTTCCAAGCAAAGATTCCTGACTGACCTGATAACCACGGAGTAGCAAATGGCAGTCAATATAATTCAGGCCCCTCTAATTTGCCTGGTGTCAAAAATGCCAAACCCCAAATTCCACGGTTTCTTCTCTAAGGATACAGTAGAACTAGTCAAAACAGCTATTAATACATTTCCCCTGTATCTGCACATTCCATAAATAGTACAAATATAATTTTATAGCAATAACTGAGGCTTGAATAGCGAGATTATCTCCTCGGATTCTACCATTAGGGTCTGAACTTGGAAACGATTATGGAGTATAAATCAATTCTTGCTTTTACAACAAAACTGCGTGCAACACGGGGCTTGCCTATTCATGGACAGGCTGACTGTTACACTGACAGCAAACAAAACTTTTCAAGAGCAGAGATTGTCCTGAATCTGCTGAAATCAGTGAGATGTTGTCACTGCCTTTGAGGAAAGGGTAGGCAGTACCCTCTGTTACATACTTTTAAAGGGACTTTCTTTTTTTTCTGCTTTTGTTGTTTTCTTCTTGAGAAATTATTTCATATTATTGTTTGTGTTTACTCCTTTGCAAGTAGTTGCACCACGTTAGGTCTTTTCAGGGAATGAGAAACCAGAGAAACTAATTTTACACCAGATTGTGTCCTGTGTGATCGCATAAGCGTGTGCTGATCAGAAGGGGACAGTAAATACTGGGTGCCCAAAGAACCAGCAGATGCCACGGAGTTGCCAGACCCTCCCAAAGGAATAAAGGGGAGACAGTCACGGCAGAGGGAGCAGCAGATCTTTCATTCCCTTTGGGGAATCCTGGAAATGCCAGTGATTTCTGAGGCTGCGGAGCACCGGCATGTTTCAGTGACCAAAGGGAATCAGAGCAATGGTCTGGCTGTCCACTGACCAGGCGTTGACTCCAGGATGGAGAAGGACAGTGGCTACATGCTGAGTAGCTTGTCCATTGTGGATATACTTACGTTATGTTAGGATGAGGTATGTGTAGCTTACTTGGCCAGCTTCCGTACTTACGACTTGTTGATTATCCTCTGAAGTAAGTCATCAATCACTTTTCTGTTCACTTCAGTAGGAGCTGGATAGAGTTTTTTCTGGCAATTCATAACATCCATTTTATCTACCTTCTGTCGACGCTTAGTTAGTGCTAAATTGAAGTTGAATAGTTGAGGACAAAATTTGCTGAGAAACTCTCTTTGTTTCAGCGACTTTGTGATGAGACCAGCAGCCCAGATGCTGGGAGCCTGGGGTCGGGTTTGTGTGCAAGGGCTGGAATTGACGTCATCCATTTCTCAGCTGGTTTAAGATCCCTCGGTATCAAAGGCAAATTAAATTTTACTGGAGACATTGGAGCACAGGTGAAGCTAGCTGAAACAGACACAGTATGAGAAACCAGGGGAGCTGGGTTTTGGTCCTGCAGAGAAAATAGTGGGGAAAGAGCTGTTGGAACTGCTCCAAGCAGCTTCTCCTGCCCAAGGCACTCGCTGCAGCTTTGGTTTTTACTGGATATCTGACTACAAGATGTAAGAACTGTAGATGTGCATATTATACAACTTCAGTCTTATCTTTGGAAAGTCTTCCTACCTTACCTGAGATGCATTCGTGTACCAACAGTTGAAGTATTTTCATGTCCTATTTTCATTCTTTCAAGCGGATACGGTGGTCTTTGGCCACTTACCACCAGCAAGAAGCCAGTGGTGCATTATTGACCTCGGCGGGTTTCATCTGGGCTACCCCTTGTACAACTGTATTTTGTTACCAGTGAGGTATTGGCAAGGTCCGGTGACTACTACGTAAAGAACAGGGACCAGTAAAGCCAACAACACTTGTCATGTAACTAACTGTACTCAGTGCAGAGAACCACAGAATCACAGAGTGGTTTGGGCTGGAAGGGACCTTTAAAGGTCGTCTGGTCCAATCCCCTGCAACGAGCAGGGACATCTTCAACCAGATCAGGTTGATCAGAGCCCAGTCCAAATTTTCTCCATTTCTTATAGTGGACTGTCAGACGTAAGAGAGCCCGCAAGGACAGCATGTAAAGTAATAATGCTAACATAGGGTAAACACAACACCCTCCCTTTTTTTTTTTTCTTGTGAAAATGCTTATAAATACTTAAAGGATGGGTGTCAAGAGTATGGGGCCAGGCTCTTCTCAGTGGTGCCCAGGGACAGGACAAGAGGGAACGGGCACAAACTTGAGCACAGGAAGTTTCACCTAAACATGAGGAGGAACTTCTTTCCCTTGAGGGTGGCAGAGCCCTGGCCCAGGCTGCCCAGGGAGGTGGTGGAGTCTCCGTCTCTGGAGACATTCAAACCCGCCTGGAGGCGTTTCTGTGCCCCCTGCTCTGGGTGACCCTGCTCTGGCAGGGGGTGGGACCAGGCGATCTCCAGAGGGCCCTGCCAACCCCATGATTCTATGATTCTATGAAAAAATGCAAAAATACAGAAAATACTTTGTGGCGTAATGATAGTGTGCCCTAATATTATCCCTCAGATAAGAGTACCTATTATGACATAAAATTCTTTTCTGAGACACCACCAGAGCTAAAAGGACACACACCTTTGAAAGACAAAGCAGTGAATTAGCTCCTCTTGCCACTCAGAAAACACTTAAGGACTAAGCTGAAACGGCTAATTGCTCTCTTATTAGTTATGCCTTAAATTCTGGAAATAGCTTACTATTTCTAAGAGTTTGTTACACACCATTGGAAATTGTTCTGTGTACCACAGTTTGGTTATTTTTACTCTGTATAACTGCATTGAGAGTTACTTAGTCAGAATCACCCACTTTTTCTAGGGCAGGAAAAAAGGTTGCATTTCAGGGATTTGTAATCATCATCGAAAAGCTGAACCTCATAAAATGTTGGGTATGGATTATTTGTATGAGAAATACTGTATCCACGGGGAGGAGGCGTATGTGTATGGATGCGTATATCCGTATACACCTCAGCAGCCTGTTACTAGGAAATGTTGTGATGTCCTATGTTCAAGTTCAATTCCTTTTTGCAAGGTAAACTCGTAGGGAATGTTATGTGCATTGAAGTAACAAGTGAAGAAGAGAAATATTAATTTCCTTCTACAAACAGACTTGGACAGGTTGCCGAAACCTGATAAATATTCTGTTCAGGTTGTTTCAAAATCAGAGAAGTTCAGCAGAACCTGGGGAAAGCTTTACGAATTGATTTAGAAAACAAAAACGTGTTTCAGTTCTTTCAAATTATAGTAATCATTGCTTTAAATAATTAAGTTCATTTTCATTTAACTGTGCGTTTGAGGGAAGTAACAACATATATTTGTGAGAAAAACACATGATAAGGGAACAGGTGTTTCCCTGGAATCCCTTAAAGTGCCGTTCCCTGTTTTTCATGTGGTTGTCCCTTATTTCTATTCATGAAAGTGGTCATCTTTGGAGAAAGATCAAAAACAATTTTGTATTCAAAGTTCTTATAGTCCAAATCCTGCAGTGGTGGAGCCGCTGCTTTTTTGGCTTAACCCATCCATGGGTTTTTTGCCACTCGTGTGTTTGTGTGAAAACACCAAACCTTCCCCGTGGGCAGGACAAAGCTCTCCCTGCCTGCAGAGAGAGGGTGCTTTCCTGAGGGACCCCCCTCTCTCCCTGGCATCCCACACAGCCACTGTGATTCCTCAGTGCCAAAACTGGAGAAACTAATTACGAAATAAATAATAAATAAACTAAACCTGGAGAAATAACTGCTGGGGAAGTGCTAGGGAGCTAATGCAGTACGAGAAAAAAAGAAAATCTGAGAAATGCCTGTTTTTTCTTGTTTCAATGTGGCTGTTCTATAGGGGCAGGGGCAGGGCTATAAACCCGTATTAAATATCTTACCATTAAAACCATGCATTTCTTGGTAACTGCCACTTTTTTGGATGACTAAGTGGCAATACTAAACACAATTCATTTGTGTTTTTAAACAATTCTGAAATTGCAGATTAAGACAAAATAGGAAAACAATAATCACAGTAACAGATCGTTATTCCTTGTATAGGATTTTTATTTTTTTTTCCCCCAAATACGGCTCCACAATAAAAAGTAAGGGTGCGGTTTAAGAGGTATTTTCTCTGCAGTTGCAACGCAGCGCTCCCGGGAGCGGATGAGCTCGGCGTAAACACCGGCACCGCTGCAAACCACTCGCCAAGGCGAAGGGAATGAAAAACTCAGGATGCCCAGTGGCAAACGCAGGGGAGTTTAATCAGGGAAAGGGAAAAAAAAAAAAAAAGGTTAGTTGAGCTTGAGTTTGTCTAAAATAACAGAAGCTACGTCCCAACTAAGAGCAAAACATCCGCAGGGTCTCTGGGGACCGCGGGCAAGGATTTGGGTTATTCCTCACCCAAAGGACACACGGATGAACGGGGAGGGTGCGACCGGCGGGTTCAAGGGCGCGTCCCGCCTTTCTGCGCCGCGGCCGGAGCCCCCCAGCGAAGGAGCCGGAGCCCGGGATCCCTCCCGGAGCTGCCGGCAGGGCTCCCACCGGGCGGCTCCTCGTTACGGGGTCCGTACGACAAGGGTTTAGCGACAGTCCNCCGCGGAGCTGTGCGCTCCCGAGCAGCGTGATCCTGCGGAGCCGCTTGTGTGTGTGCTGGAGATTGGAGATCAAACTCTTGCCTTTTCCAGCGCGCGCCTGCCGTGAAGTCTTTTTCTTTTTTTTTTGTTGTCGTTGTTGCTGATTGAAATCATCTGTTTTCAGTTCTCTGACAAATTAATTGAACTTTCCTCTGACTCAGGGGCCTTCTGACTTTTGAAGCAGATTTTGTCTACCATGCCGTCTCCCAGACGAACACAATTTAATTTTCTAGGCTTTGAATGAACTGTACATTTCCAGAAAGCCAATGAAAGAAGCGTTTGTTCTGGTGCTAGCCTTTCAGCTTTTACAAATATGGCACAAGAATAGAAGCTTATAAAATGTTGATTTTACTGCAGCTGATAACCAACTCCAAAGCGTGTTAGATCCTGAGATGCACAGTACTGATAAAGTTGCAGGCTGTGGGTTGCTTTCTTTCAAGTATATTAAAAGAAAGCTCCCTAAACCACTGCGAGAGCTCTTGCAGAACTGAGCTGGGACAGCGTCGAGGCTGTGCCCCTTTGCTGGGCTGGTAAAATAACTACTGATTAAGGACATGTTCCAGTTCAATTGCATTTCATATGGCTAAGCAGGAGTTGCAAAGTTCAGCTGGAGTCCAAATCCCCCTGCCCCCTAGTCCTGCAGGCAGGGTTACGAGTCAGGCTCTCTAATGGTGTGGCTTGTTCCACCGTTCTCTTGATCTGCCCTTCAGGACTTTTAAAACTCACCTTTCAAACATAATGAGACAAATTCTGCTTTCAGGTACCTGAATGTTACTGCCCGCGATCGCTCTCCGCGCGTATCCAGCCTTTGAAAAGTGGGTCAATGCAGGTAAAGCCAAGGCTGCGCCAGGCTCAGAGGCCAGCGGAGCACTGAAGGTGCAGACCCTTTGCCATGCTCAGCGAAGTCTGTATGTACACTCTGCCTTTTTCAATTATACCCGTTAATTTTCCCTGTTTAGAAAAGCACCAAAGCACATAATTAACTCAGTGGGCTTCTGCTCTGGGGTAGATTTAAGTACAATCTCAAAGTTAAGCACGTGCTTATGTAGTTTGCTAAACTGGGAATGAAGAGAATCTGATGTTTTTCTTGGCCCATGTGAGTGCTGCTTCCATTTTCTCCCCCCCCTTCTTTCATCTAATCTAAAAGCCAAATGATTTGTAAACAACAATTAATTCAGCTTGGAAACTCTCCTGGGAAATATAGGTATTATTTTTGATCCTTCATTTACATAAAATGCAATTGATACAGAAAGAATTTTAGAGGCTGTCAGGCAATCAAACCCGAATTCTGCCCGATGCTTTAGGTGCGATGACCAGAGCTCAGAGAGCCAGGACCTCAACCAGCTCTGCCTGACTGCAGAATTTTTGTCATGGGCTGATCCTCACACCGTTTCTGGTTTTTAATCCTCTAATTTACAGTTGCTACTTTGAAAAGTCAAGTAGAGAGCACTGCCTTAATTGAAAGCCTGTGTTCCACTGAAGTGTTGGAAAAGAATTAAAACAAAGATACAAAAATCATAATAACAGGTAGCTGAAATTTCAACACAAAAACCTCAGACTCAAACATTCCCAAATGCCGGGGAAATACGTAAGTGAATCCAGACGCACACGTTCTGATTTACCTCTTTCCATGAATTGGCCAAACCAGCCCCCCGGATTCTGGGTGCATCTGAACCTTTCAGTCAACATCTTCGGTTTCACTGAAGTTTTTGATCTGTTGGCAAACCTGAGCTCTGCAGCTTGCATCTAGTCTGAATTTTTAATTCAGTTATATTAACATTTCTAGGACTGTCACTTGGAAGAAATCATCCTTTGGTTTCTAAATGGAGCAAAGTCAGCGAAAGGCTCTCAGCGAGGCTTTATTTAAGTACCGCTAGCGGGTGGATTTAGAGCTGTTCCCTGTTGCTTTTGCACAATCTGAGGTGTGAGTACAACCCTGGTTTTCGAGCCTGTCCGTACCCTCGGGATTGCCTGTGCTCTCTAGAGAACAAAAAAAAAAAATGGCAGGAAAATGTCTTAGTCAAATGACACTTTTTAGGATGCTGAGGTGGTTTGCAATCTGCTCGCGGAATAATGTTGATAATGATATACGGTGTCTTTGCTTCAGCTTTTCTGTATTTATTATGTAGGCCTAAGAGGTCTGTCAAAACCGTAGCTAGAGATTGGACATGGAATCTGCAGCCGTTCAAACGTTTTACTGTCCAGCCACAATAGTTACTAAGGCACATTGAAAACTTTCTGTTGTGAGTGCACCATTAACACTTCAGGGTTGTGAAGCAACACGAAAACCAGTCGTCGTTTCAGGCGTTTTCAGCCATATCGTGGAAAGGGATGGCTATATTCATCAGGATCACCCATCCCTATCCGGTATTTTCATCTTATGCAGTGCTGTCAAATAAAAGTGCACTGGTTGCATGTAATCCAGCTATGAATTTTCACACTTTCACTGTATCGTGGCAAATGCCAGGGAAAGGGGATGTTGTGCCTTTTCCAATCAAAACTCCCATTGACTTTAAATTTCTTGCAGACCCATACAGTTTTACTTGACTAAGAAAGAAGCACAAAGTGTAAAGGCCATCAGGTTGCTTTGCAGTTCTGGGATAATGATGGGGGGGTCATTCTTGTGCCCTGGAAGGCTGCTGCTGTATGATCTTGAAGGTATACAAAATGTGCATCTTCATAATGTTTTATGTTAATATCAAGTCATAATGTGTGTGGACGTACATTGAAATAAAGACAACTTGTTTGTGTTGGTCTGTAATAATCCTTTAGTCCTCCATCAGATTTCATTTTTGGTGTTTAAGGACGTCTTTTGGTTTGCTTCTGAAAGATCCCTAATTTTTGTTCTGTGTTCATACAAATTATGTATATTTTATGCAACTCTACAACAATAGAACATACCACACAACTCTCTTTTACCATAGAATTATAGTTTAGTGTCCCAGCTTTTAATACAGTGACGAGTGTAGGTATGCAATAAATGCCCAGGTAGCCACTAGGTATGACCCAAATATCACCCAATAGTGTCAACGCAGAGCAGTAGAGAGTGTGAAACAAAAGGGATTTGACCTCTCCTGTTTATATGAGTGAGTCATGAAGGATGCTTTTTCCTTTTCTCTCTTTTCTCTCTTTTCTCTCTTTTCTCTCTTTTCTCTCTTTTCTCTCTTTTCTCTCTTTTCTCTCTTTTCTCTCTTTTCTCCCTTTTTCTCCCTTTTTCTCCCTTTTTCTCCCTTTTTCTCCCTTTTTCTCCCTTTTTTTCCTCCCTTTTTCTCCCTTTTCCTCCCTTTTCCTCCCTTTTCCTCCCTTTTCCTCCCTTTTCCTCCCTTTTCCTCCCTTTTCCTCCCTTTTCCTCCCTTTTCCTCTCTTCTCTTTTTTCTAATTTTTTTTTCTTTCTTTTTTTGTAAGAAGACAGAGAATGTAAAGTTGTTGTCAGAAGCTTTACTCCTGCTTGGCTTCTAACAGTTCCTTTTGCTCATCCTTCTGTGACATAAGCACCTAACTGAATTTCCCTCTCATTTTACCCCTTTCCCTGTAGCAGGAGGTAATTAGCTTTGACGTGTCTCCCTATCTGAGATCGATGGCAAAATTCTGGGGTACTGCGTCAGGATCAACTTGGAGGTAGGGAGAGGCAAGAGAGGAGCGGGCTGGCGACCTGACTGCATGTGCCATACCCCATAGCCTGGGAAAGGAGGAAGGAAAACCAGTGAAGCTACCTTCAAACTCTCTTCTTCCTTGGCACGATGCGGGGAGAGAAATCTCTGCCGGGCGACTCTGGCATAAACACAAGAGCGGACATCTGGGAGTGGAGCCACGCCATCTGAAGAGTGCAACAGCAAAGTCCTTGATGATAACCAAGGTATTTTACAACAAGAATGACTTTGAACTGTGAACTATGCTTCAGAATATCTGTGCAGTTGTGAGGGAGTGAGGAATGAAACAGATTTTGTAACTATAAAAGAAATTTTTTCTGTCATGCTTGTACAGGTTGTTGATGCAGAACTTGGTCCCATTTTATTATTGAGCTTATGGGACCGAGTATTACAGGTTTTTTTCTTCTATCAGTATGTGCCTTTAGCTGTCCAAAACAGCAGCAGAAGAAAACCAGCCTTTTTGGCCCAGATCTGTCTTATCTTTATCATTATGGAATAGTCTCCTCAACATCAATGCAATTATTCACGAGTAAGGCAAGTATTCTGTGGCCCTTGCAAAAAAAAGGAATTGAAAGTGCCCATGATAATTCCTTATGACATTGACATATCTGCAACACAACTTCATGTTTCTAATCTAAGCTGAGCAAACTGCTCTTAGGATGACCATCAGATAATGAGGGAAACAAACTTGGGGAATCTTGTCCTGGCTCTTAGGTTGAATTTTTCTTCATCCATGTTCATTCCCCTTTTAATTCGGTTTGTTTGCAAATGGAGCTTGTTCAGGAAGGCAAAGTGTTGATTAGCAGCCAACACTTATTTAATAATGGAACGAAATTAGTTTTGCAGTGAAGGAGAATTCACTTCAGGAAGAAACAGGAGTAACTTGTAAAGATTACATCAACCAAACAGGAAATGGAAACAGTCCCATATGGTTTAGGTAGTTTTGATTGCAATGCCAAGGGTGTAAATTGCCAAACAGCTTTTGCTGGCTTGAGCTGTTGTTGGCTTTTCCCTTCCTCCAAACTGCTCCTAGGTGTCCACTCCTGCCTGAGTCCTTCCCCTTCCATCTGGATCAAGCCTCTGGGCTGCTGGACTGTGCCTTCGGGGCAAACATGGCTGGGGAGAATTGCTAGCAGCTGCTTACGCTGCTTGGTCATTGCTGCCACCAAGAACTGCTGTCTGAGATAGCTGGAAAAGTATTTGCGATGTGTATTTACAAACAATTGCTAGACAGATTTTGTCTGCACAAAGCGTTTGTCAAACAATTTTAAGCAGGAAATAAATTCAGATAAATAGTTGCTCTTTTGACCAAGGAAAGTACATGCGCAGGGTTCTATATTGTCTAATATGGCTAATCATGCTGCCGTAATATTAAATAAAGGCAGTGCAACTATGAGATGTAGCAAGATGGGGTCTTTTTTTTTGCTTGGACCTATTCTGATGATGGATTAAGTCAGTTGAACATTTTAGGAAACTGAAGTCACTTCTCTATAGGAACTTACCAGCAGTACTCACAGCTAAACCACCGCTAGTCGATGGTTGAATGCATACTGATGCCAGCCTTGAGTGAATGGCCTCTAAGAGCAGCATCACGTAAATGTGTCTGAATAAAATAAAAGCAGATCGGAAGCAGTTCCTGAGACTTAAGTGAATGACCTTTCTTCACTGTTGTCGTTTCCAAATGTTTGGCCGACTCTCCTCTGACCACTATAGTTCATTTCCAGGCACCCCTGTACTTCCTGATTCCGGCCAGGAGCAGAAGCAGAAGTAATAAAATACCACAAGAAAAGCTATTCTTGTGATATTTCCGGTGCTACTGGATGCAGCACCAACAGGAAATCTCATGAGAAAGACTGATCCTTCACAGTTTCCAGGCCCACTTTGTAAACCCAAGTGACTTGGTTGAACTAAACAGCAAATAAGCATCACCCAGCTTTGGTGAATGAAACTCCTTCTCCCAGCATTTCTGGTCCAGTCCTCCCTACTCCCAGGCTGCAGAAGCAGATACATCATGGCAGATGGTGGTCGCAGAGAAGGCAGTCCTTCGTGGTTGGCTTGAAATAGTCCGAACCTGCGTTTCCAGTCAGTTATCTAATGTGAAATGAGGAGACCTGCAGACATAGAGCCCTCTCTCTTCTAAAACACACCAGTCTTACTCGAGAGCCCACAGGGCTTCAGGATTGCAGCCTCACCACCTCCACGCGTGAAGGTCTGCCAATGATGCGCATCTCCAGCCTGCAAGAGCGTGCTCCAGGAGGACTCCCAGTCTCCCAAGGGGCTAAGATGGTGGAGAGGGAAAAGAGCTCAGGAAAAAAAAGGGGGAAAACTGGCAGGCTCACAGCCAGCTGATGCCGGACCAGCCCACAGAAACCGTTGCAACGTGCACAATGAAAAAAACACTAGTCTTAGGAGCATTCATGTGATTCTCATCTTTCCTTTCCTGCTGTTCCCCCCCCCACCTTGTTGCTTTTGTGTATTATGTACTGTAAGCAGGATGGGGAAGGAGCTGTGCCTATTTGTTCGGTTGGCCTAAAATGTTAGGTTTTGGGTGATAACTCAGTCACTTCGGCCACGTGCTTGGAATTCCTAGTACCGTTTCTAAGTCCAAGAATTACTATCTAGGGATCAGTTCTCAGCCCACAGAAAGGGGACCTTCCCTTGGACTTCCCAGGGTAGTGAATCAAGTCCAGACCGACTTGCAGATCTTAAAACCTCCCTGAAATGTTTTGCAGAAGCTCTGCTGTTCAGCTCGCTGGTGGACACACACGCTGTCAAAGATGATGACTCAGATGTAAACCCTTCCTGAAATGTCGCTCTCAAGAACAAATGCCTTCCCTCTCGGTAACCGATACCGTATTTCTGGCTCTCCAGCTGCAATACCAGATTGCATTTGCAGTGTCACTTTGGCAGTTAAAAAACCTTGTCATAGTCATCTGCTTCAACACCGAGCAGTTGTCTCGTCCAACTGACTGTGGGCCTCTTTGTTTTCCTCACATGCAGCCAGGATGCAGGTTTCTAGCGATGTTTGATACTCGGGACATTTGGAGATGGAATGTAACCACTTAAAACTGTTTGGTTTGTCACTTTTGGATTTGCTACATAAGGCTCTGTTAATACAAACGGGCCTGTTTATAATATTCATCAGACAGTGGAAGAAATTCCTCTGATGTCTGTATAATGCAGCGAGCAGACTCCTTGATTATTAACATACTGATTGTGTACTCTTATTTCAGATGTTAGCTCAGCACTGGGGAAAGAGAGCTGGGGGAATAAAAAATGCAAGACGCATGACATGCTTGGGATTTGGTCTGTGAAACTGGAAAACATATTTACACGCTTAGATTGCGTTTTTATGTCATTCTTTCCTTTTATGTAATATTTGGAGAAGCTGCTGAATTTTCAGTTCTTACCCAAATCAAGCCACACCTCTGAGCACTGGCGAAATCCTTGTAGGAGAGGGAATGGGAGCAACACGTCCCCAGCCTTTCTTAATCCTTTCATTGATGTACTCATTAGTGTTGGCACAGCCATCATCTGATGCATCTCATCCCTCCCTCGGCACTTCCTTCAGCTCCGCGTTTACATGCATGCCTAACTTCCAGCCCAGCAGCCGGGAGGCTCCAACGTTACGCCTGTCTGCTTCCCCGGACCCCGCTCCTGTTTGTGGTTGCTAGATCCAGCAACCTCTCCCACCGCGCGTAGCTAACCAGATCTTCATTGCCAGCCCTCAATAAAAGCTGCGGAGTAAGGAATCCTGCATTGCTTGATTGTGCGTGAAAATAGTTCTGGAATATAAGTGAAAGCAATCCACGTGCTTAGTATTCTCTGGCCAGCGATAACTTTGGTGGGTATCGGTTGCTGCATCCTGTCAACAGTTACTTACCCCTTCACAATAATTTAGTTATTAATAAGGCCTTTTTGATCCCTTAGTCATAGAAAATAGAGCAGATACTTTGTGCATTACTCAGTGTTTTCATCCCTTGGGTATTGTATCTTCTTTTAATTTACTGTTTGTTGTTTTTGCGAAGGAACTTTCACTTTTGGTTAGTTTCAGAGCCCACCCTGGATATCCCCTGGACTGGGCTGAAGTACATTATATATGACATTAACTAGCATTAATGTGGAAATTTAGAATCCAAATAGAACTTGTCCTCTTGCCCAACAATGAGTCATTGTCCTTTTTCTCTTTTTAGCCAACAGCAGATTCAGAAGCTGTGAGACAGTTTCCTGCAGATAAGAGATAAATCGAAGGGAAACCTGGCAAAAAGATGATGGTCAAGCTGCAAGATATCATTTCCTCCAAAGCCCCTACATACTAATTAACCATTCCAAGCATATTTTCAACAGCATTTAGGGATTTCCTCATCAAAATAAACTTCCTCCCATGTTATCTTCATTTTTGACATCCGGTGGTATAGTCTGATATAAGAAGCAGGGTTAAAAATTCCTGATATTGGCCTGTGTGTGTATATGCACAGGGGCGCGCGCGCACACACACACGATTGAAGCTTTGCCAGTATTACTCTGGAATTTTGATGCCTGATCCAAAGTCCTCTGTAGTCAGCAAGAGATTTTCTGTTAACTTCAATAGTAGCAGGATCGAGCCTCTATCCTTCCGCATCCAGATTTTTTCATTTATGCCTTATGACTTGTTTATAACAAACTACAGATGGGCTTGAGTCATAAAGTTCGGAGTATTCGGTTTAGAGGTTTTGCTTTGGGCCCATCCCTTTAATGTAGTGCTTATTCCAGACCTGCCTTTTAAAAGGAAAATATTGTCAGAACGAAAGTGTATGTGCAATAAACAAACTTCTCATTTCCTTCCCCTTAAGTTTTTTCCTCTTTTGAAGCTGATTTCTTAACTGGACAATTAGTTTTAGGACTGCCATCGAATGCAAACTTGTCATACCTGATTTGCAGTCTTTTCTGTTTCGAGTGCTATCAATTATTTTCTAACTAGATACTCCTGTGGGATCAGCTGTCACTAAGAGCAAATTTGAACACAATGGGTTGCTTCCTATTTCCAAAAGAATCTGAAGATTGTCAAAGCTTGACAGGCAGCTCCAGTTTTAAGATGAAACAGATAAGTTAGGTTTCCCTGTTAGGCGCTTTTGAACACAGGCAGATAAAGGAAGTATTGTTTCTAAAGAGGGGATGCCATTTATAGTGCAAATTCACTCTTATTAAGAACAAACTGCAGTTGCTTTAAACACATGGGCAAATACGTTTACGCTTATGAGTCTTTGCAAATATTTCCGCAGAGCCTGCACTTAAAAACTTGGCTCGCTTTTTTTTTTTTTTAAATGAGAGACTAAGTAAACTATTAAAAAAAACAGTAGATGGTATAATGTAGCTGTTGTGTAGATCAAATACATGAGGTGTTGATTTTATAACCAAATTCACCAACAGTCAGCTGGAAGTTAAATTTATGTAGCCCTGCTTTGGAAGATGCTTCATATATCCTATGCCTTGGTAATTACTTGTGTATGTTGCAGATGAAGATCAAGTGCGTGTTGTTTTAGGCATATCAAAAGCAGGACGTGTTACGACTTTTAGGTCTAAGGTAGCAGTAACTATTTTGTGCCTTGCCGCTTGTTTTGGGGTGGAAATGTGCCTTTGATTCATTCCTGTGTGCAAAGAGATATGGGAGTATCATTGACTCTGCACTTGAAAAAAAAAAAGATTCTTCTGAGAGATGACTCTAGATCAATGGTCCCAAGGTCCGAAGTATTCCAGTTGCCCACCAAAGAGACTCAATGTGTGTACTGGAAACACTCATCACCTACTTCAGGGCAGAGAATAGTCCTTCCGGTCCTTTTCTGTTTGCAGAGTCAGTCTTGGCCAGTTGACTGTTGGGTGTGTTAACAAACAGACCATCTCATGTCATTTTTTGGCTGGGTCTGTTGTGTGTCCTCACCCACTATGAAGAGGGTGAAGAACTTCTTTGCAACGCAAGGCAAAAACCTTAATTATTCAGGTGACTGATCAAACGCCCAGTGACTTCAAGGATTAGTCGCGTGCTAATACGCCTGCTTTCTTGTAAGCATCTTGCTGAATGAAAGACAATGCGGTACATAGGAGGTCCTGAGCTTTCAGGTGCATGTGTAAAAGCTGTCTGACAGAGACAGTGGACTTCTTTGTCCCTCTAAATGTGACGAAAGGGGAATGTGATCACTTGGGTTTGCCAACTGTAATCAGTGTAATATTTTAAACTTTGATATTTTGAAAATTTTCAATTAGCACCAACATCCACAAAGAGAAAATTTCATTCGGAATCATTACAGTTGGGAAAACACCAAGGAACGGTAAATATCCTTAGACAGGGAAGTATTGTACAACCTGAGTACAGCTGCCACCACACCGATGGATTGTCCCCAGAGCAGATCAAAAGTAGGAATTCTGGCCACAAGGGCAATTCATGCAATCTACCAATGGAGAGAAGCAATGTTATTTCCACTTGCAACATCATAGGGCTCCATTGCCACACTTTCACAATCGCCAAATTAGAATCAGGTGTTAATTAGCACTTGTGTTTGGCAAGCTCCGTTTATTGAGAACACTTGCCTTGGTCAGACTTTTGATTATTTTGGCTCTGAAACCTGGTTTACATTGATTTAATCATTAGAATACCCTCTTCTAAGGCTTTCAAATGATGCAATTAAGTGCAAATACCACATCTCCTGCACAGCAACAGGGATCTGAACAGTTATGACAAATATGACAGCGGTAAGTGCAGTTTTTTACTGTTTAACAGGGTCTAATTCTGTAGGACAGCATGCGTCAAATATTAAAATAATACATCTTTTGCTTGCCCATTACCATACTTGTACATAATAGCCATTGCATATCTTTGTATCATAGTAGACATCTTTACTGAGTTTCTAAATGAAGAATACAGTGTTTGCTTTTTGTATGGGGACATGGCAGTCCATATCCCATTTATAACTCCAGCCATTTACAAAAAAACCTCAGCCTTATGGTTGTATCCAGAGAGCAAATAGAGGCTGTGGCACAAATGTAATACAAACGTGTCAGCATCTGTAAGAATTACTCACCCATTCTTAAGACATCTAGTCATAAATAAGTTATTTAGGTTATTTCCTTTTAGAAGCTGTTCACCTACTCAACCATGTGTATCCTTCTTCTTTGCAACAGCCTTGTGGCAGCTCAAGTATTTCAGAGAACTCGTTTACACATTTTTGTCATGTGTTGTTGTGCCGTTTGGAATAATTTGCTAACAATTTAAAAATGCATATTCCTATTAACTTTTTCCATTTCTAATGATCAGTATGAGGGTAGAAAAGTAAATCAACAATGACGCTTTATCTGCAGTTAACAAATTTTCCTACTGCTGGATGTGGTGGTGGATAATAAGTTAGTGTAGTCGAGTTCTTGCTATGAGTCGGATAAAACAGCAAATGCTGTAGTAAAATTAATAACGTTTTTACTTCTAAAATTCATATATTGCTCACTTTCACAATTCGCTGATGCTTTTGACTCAGACAGGAAGGGCTTTCGTAACCTCCCTCACCTCGAGTAGTACCTTACTCTAGAAGCATCGCCAGAGCTTCTAATAGACCTTCGGAGAGCACTGTCCCACCGGAGCTGAGGTGTCGGGATCCAGCACTCTGTTTATAATTTCATTCTCATATGACTGAAGAAAAACACCCTGACAAAAGGAAGTAATCTCTCTGAGGAAGGCTACACCTTCCCCCCCTCTACTCCTGGAATAACTTTACAACGGTGATTTTAATCAGATGAGTCCTCTGCCAGGTTTTATGAATCGGTGCTAATGTTGTGGATCCATTAGGGGTTTGTACTTCTCTCCATGACAATGCAGTTGGAGGGAGGAATGAGGAGGCAGCTGCTTAGATCAAGTGGCAGTGTCTGTCCACTCCTGAGGCCGTAGCCAAAATCAACAGTGTGTCTTTACAGTTGATCTAGGGAATGATGTTACAAAAATGGGATGTTTGCACTAATGACTTAGTCAAATACATCTGGAGCCTTTTTCCCTGAAGAAATGAAACTGATGTAATAACACAACACAGTCTCCTTATTATGTAAATCATGAGGCAGAAAGCTGAGGACGTTATTTAAAGAAAACTGAGGAAAGCTGAAGATTTGCTCAAGTAATTTCCCGTTTTTACCCCATATGAGATCTTGCAGATGGCAGGAAGCAACAGAAAAAGCAGCAAGGGTCCCAGCTTCCAAATGTGAGACAATTCTATTCTCACAATGAAATTTTAAGCCACTGAAAAGATGGAGTTTTCTATAACAGAAGCACATGGACTCGTTGTAAGTAGGAAAATCAAGCCAGACTTTATCTACACATCCACTATGTTGAAAATAAAGGAATAATGTAGGTTGCCACTTGTGATTGGACTTTGGAGGCATGAACTTGAAAAAGTGCTTAAAGACGCACTCTGGTTTTGAGCCCAGGAAATCTCACCAGCTTGCAAATAGAAGTTTCCATCTTTTTACACTAACTGAAACTTGGATGCAGTGGGAAAGAATGAACTAGAATGTTTTCAGTAATTTTTGGCTGATCGTGCAAAATTTGCCTTTACTTCATCTAAAATTTGCGGTCCAAGGTTTGGCTTCTTTTATTCAAGTTATTTGGGATGATCATATATTTTTGGAAAATATTTCTCCCACAATTTGATCTTTCTGTGCTATTCAAAATGTGCCATCTACATATGAATGTAAAGCTTTATGGGTTGCTGCCTGCGGATGAAGAAAAATGAACCTTCAGCACTCAGCAAGGCCAGGCCAACACCCTATCACAAAAAAAACCCCACAATAGCTGTAGTCTTCTGGCACAACAGGGTTTTCCTAAATAGATAAAGCAGATCTATGCAAGAGACAACATTTCTGAGGGCGTGACTCAGACATGAAGTCTCTGGGGAGTGATACCTATCACGGAGCTCACCATCCTCTGCTTGACTGTCGAGGCCCATCCTTTTACGTTTCATGTTCTGCAGAGCAAGAGATGTAGCCGGTCTTGGTGCGTCACTGCCTGGTGCACTACTGAAGGAGCTCAAATACTTCAGACGTGAATGCACATAAGAATTTACATAAATGAGAACAGGGAAGAGTTACTTTGGCACTGCGAGGTTTATTACGTGTTCAGATGGTGCAGGAGCCCCCTTATACTGCTCTGCAGCCCTCATTGCCCCACTGAATTTGCAGAGGATGTTCTGTGGCCCGTTGTTTGTGGCTTAGGTATTGGTCAAGACATTGGCAACTTGCACCAGTTTCAAACCAGTGTGACTTTCCCCATGGAAGAACATAATTTTGCACCTTAAAAATCTGTGCTTTTTTTCCTATTTCTGATTTATTTAAATTCTTTCTTTAATTTTCTTTCTCCTGAAAGAGAGAAGCACTGTGAATCTGTTCTTTGGGGACCAGGAACTTCCAATGTTTATAAGAAAAGTGTTAATATGGAAGCTAGGTGTAGAAATCAAGAACCATGACTACAACTAATTAAACGTTCCTGTGTAGTAGAGAAGCAGGAATTTTCGTTCTGCACTTAAAAATCCAAAGACTTCACTTACCTTATCACAGACAGCAAATCATCGCGTATTCTCACTTTCACTGCCCTTGCCCTAGCGACAGGCTTAGGGCTTACGGTGACAACCTCTGCTGAATCTCACTGGGGTGGCAGAGGAGGTTACTCATGCTTCTAGGAAAGCACAAGGATCAAATCTGTCTCGGATCCTCTGGTTCTGTGGTTTATAGCACAGTGTTTTCAAACAAAGTTGATGAAAGGTGAAGAGGCATGAGAAGGAGATCATGGTGATACCTTCTAGCACAGAGACAGAGCTGACAGCCGGTGGCAATAATGCCTTAAACCCCAGTTAGCTCCAGCAGGATTCATCCTCCAGAGCCTTCAGTTTATATAATTTTGCACCTTTTTCAGTATTTGCCAGCTCTTATTTCTGGTTAAGTACCATCTGCGTCCCTAATAGCCGTAGGCTCCCGTGTGCATCATATTCTACTGGCTTAAACAGAGGTAAATGTAAAACACACCACAGCATTTTCACAGGTTTACAAAGATCTGTAAAAACACACAGTATAGAGGCTCAGGTATCGCTGTGGTTGAAGGCTAGGAGACATACATATGTTTTGCACCTTCTAATCCTACAACCTTCCTTTAATAACAAGACATCAATTCGAAGACTATATGAAAATTTTCTTCCTGGCTACGTGAAAATTCACTTGCATAAACGGAATGTTTGTGTACTGAAAGGCACCACCACCTGCAGATATATGGTATTTCTTTCATAAACCTTATTGCTAGGCCATGCTGGTAGGGTATTTTAATCTTTTCACCTCTGATGAGCCTGATCAACAGGGTCAGCGTTTCTACTTACATAGATCTTTATTCTTTAATGTTTGTGTGGATTGGAATTAAAGTGTAAGTCAAGGAGGGCACTGGGGCTTTTTGGTGTAGAGCAGGGGCTCTTCAGACCTTACTTGTTTGGCTGTAACGTAGATCGGGTTAGCAACCTTCATGAAATAATGTTCTGCTGAAGACAGCAACGTCCAGCTTCCCATGGATGCAAAAATCCTTTCTCTGCATTGATGAGATCTGGGTTCAAGCAAGAATTTATTATTTCTGAAATATGGAATGCATTTGCTCTTGGAACACGTGTCCTTTTTATGCCCCCTGGTTCATGAGCTGGTTGCAAAGCTACAAATTTGCTATAAAATTCCTTTTAAGGTGCAGTGCTGCTAGAAATTTGTAGAATAATAGACGTCCTTTCATCCTTTGTATTTAAACATGCAATTTGCTTTAACAGGATCTGATCAGCCATTAAAACCCACTCTGTGTTTTATGTGTTTAACAAAAAACATACTTGCACGAGTAAAATAGACTGCATGCGAGGCTACAATATACCTATTTATGTTTAACATATAACAAGGTCTTGCAGAACTCCTTTTGTCCTGAGGGGTTTAACAGCTCTGTCCCAATACCACTAGTGGAAAGGTCAAGCCCTTTGGAAGGAGAACGGCAACACAACGCACTGATAGCGTAACGCATTCGTTTGTTAGGGCATCGGGTTGGCAGTCCCAAAGTGGTGCTTCAAGTCCTGCAAGACGGATGCTCCAATACAGTACTTAGCTCAGAATCTCCCTGTGATCAATTCTGGTCATCACCAACGCAAGAATGCCAGCGTTCTGCAACAGGAGTTGTTTTGTCAGATAATGGGTAGCCAAGCAGTCAGTTCAGAGAGTATCACTCTCGTTGAAATGCTTAGGTACTACTGGAGTATGAATCATAACCACGAGGGAAGTTTTAAAATCCAGAAAGTTTTAAATTCCATGAGAGGATGCTGCCTTGTCAGAAGCGGGCGCATGGAGTCTGCAATGTTGAATGTCTTTAATGTTGCTAATGGCGACACTCAGAAGAAAGAAGTTCTCGGTGTTCAAGGTTTCACCTGAAAGGCATGCAATAAAATTGAAGATTGACTCTTTCCTTTTTGAAATTGATTGATTAGACATAGAATTACTGGTTTTGCCTTTTTTTTAATGAAGAGGAAAATGCAATTTTTCATATAGTCCTGTTTGTTTACTTAGATATGCAAAGTTTTGTTTTCTTGAAGGCATCAGGCAGGCATCAAGCGACAAGGGAGAATATTTGGGCTTGTAGTTCAAAGGCCTTTTCACAGGTAGCACTTTGCTCGAAAGCTCATTTATTTAGCTTTCCTCAAGATCATTTTTTCCAGTGTTTCTTCTGGCTTTGTGTTCGCCTTTTTTTGTCCTTAATTCTCAATTGTTTTATCTTGCTTTTTTTCCCCTTTTTTCCAAAACCACAAAACCCAATAACAACTAAATCTATTCAAGTAACCAGACTATATGTATGGATTGGAGGCCCCGTGGTTTCAACTGCCAGATCCTCTGAGTTATTTACAAAGGACCAGGAGGACATCATATACATAAATATTAGTGGAACCAAGAAATTAATTGCAAGAGATACTTCAAAGACATTTTCAGGCTTTGAACTAAGAACTGATAACTTATTTGATATCTTGTCCTCTGTATTTCTATAAGAATTTTGTTTTCCTTGCTGTCATTAAAATTCTAGAATGAAAGCAATAAAATAGATCTTTAATTTGGAAAAACAAAGATGCGAAAAACAATTTTTAATTTGAAGATTCTTCTATGTGATGCATTTGTAGTGTCAGAGCTGAAGGTGAAAATTAAAAAAGATTTCTCAAAACAAAGAACTACATTTTTATAACATTTCATTCCTTTTGCGTCTTTGATGTTGTTAACTAATGGTTTCATGCATTCTGTTAAGGAAACGCAGAGTTTAATTAATTTTTGTCTTTGAAACATTTTGTGACCATGAAGACCCCAACTTTTCCTATCAGTTCAATGGATATAGCCAGGATTCCAACTCATTCAGTCACTGCAATTTTTAAGATAATAGTAAAAAAAATATTCCTCTTGTTTTTCACACATATACATATACTTAATGCTAAGGATTACATCTGTGTAACTAGTTTTCGGAGAATATTTTACCAGGCTTGTTATGAAAAATGGCACATATCATATTTGTCATCGTGTTCTTTTTCAAAGCCCAAATCTTTTGGCTGACCAAATGATCCCAAGACCTCTAAAATATTCTGTGATCTTTCTAATTGGATACACTGATGTCTGCTGGAAAACAGATGTGATCGACTGCAGTCATCTGTGAGGCTGAAACAAAATGCAGCATGTTTTTCAGGAAAACTTTATCAGTAACTCTACCTCCTTCCAAGGCATAGATGTAATCCATAAATAAAAGAGTTGCCATTTGATGAGAAGGAGGAAATTCTATCTTAGTCAATGACAGGGAAAGTGAAATGTGGTCACCCAGAGTTCCTGCAATTCAAAGCCAAACCATGCCCACTTCAATTATTATGATGTATGTTCCTGTTCAAGTTTAATAGGACTGCTTGTATGGGTAAGGGATCTCAATTGCAAAGGTCACGTTTGCTTCACTTTTTTTCATCTCTGGTTTAGAGTTAGGAAACCTGCAGAAAGGACAAGGATCCTTTGAGAGAGCCATCTGTTCATCTGACTGCCTCCCCCAGGAAAGATCAGTGCAAACCCAGGGTGGTCAGTTTGGGTAGACCCCTGGACAGTGACTGAATGGAAGGGGGATAGACGGGTCTGAAGAAGCGGTGGGACCCAAAGCCAAAGCACAAGGTGGTTTTGGATTAGTATAAGACTGGATGGCAGAAACCACCACATACCCCCAGGAAACCAGTGACAGCAGATAGATCAGTCGAGGAGGTGACTGCAACAACTGTTGCACTTTCATGTGTTTTATTACTTGTAATTTTAGCCTTAATTTCACCACAGGTTTTTCAATCTCAGCAGAATATTAGAAAGCAAAAATGTCGCGTAGCAAGGGAAGGTGGAGTCAAGAACACAGATCTACAAAGGCCTGGGAAGTAAATTCATGGTTGAGTAACTTGTTTGTGGGAACTGCAGGACTGGTGAGGATGGAGATTGCAGATGCTAATTATTTTTATTAGGTACTTTCAAGGATTAGGATTTGGTCCTTTCAAGAAGTTTAAAGAGTTTTGGGTTTGTTATAAGCTCTTTAGACTCTAGATGGGTTGAGATAGTCTGAGGCTTTGGCAATCCCTGATGGAGCTGCACTTGGACCTCACCTCCGCTTTATATGCAAATGGTTAAGTTATCCACGACAGCTATTGTCTGTGTTGACTTCTCTTTGGAAAATACTGTGTTTCAATCAACTGCTCTTTATCTTCAGGCAGGGTGAGGTCTGTCAGAGAACTCAAGCCCCACAGCAGCGAGAGGGAGGCCATGCGGGGACGACTCCTGGGGACGCTGACATTGGGAACTACCGTGCTGCTTCTGTTCCCAGACAGGATTTCAGCCCATTAAGAGGACTGGCCCAGCTTGAAAACTCAGATGTCCATAAAACCAATTAGGTAGGTAACATCTTCGGGCGTTATTTACCTATGAGGATTAAGGCACGTCTTGCTTTTATGTGAAAAATCAGACTCCTAATGTGGCTTTGGGAGCTGTGATGATAGCAAAAGTGTGCATTTGTCATGGTGCTTTTTAGTACAAAGGTCTTGCAGATATCTAGCATACATAGATACAACGTTATACTACAAGTTTATAATTAATTTTATTCACAGTAGCAATGTCAATAATCAAGCTGAAATCAAAGACCAGTAAGAATTTGACTTAAGGCTGTCATTCTTAGCTATCTCAAAGCTCATTCAGAATAAATTTAAAATTATAGCAAGAAATTGATGAGATAATATTGTGTTTTTTCAGAGGATACAGGCTCCCAGTTTCTATGAAAACTGCTCTGCAGCCAGCTGCTTCTGCAGCTGACATTTGCTTATTGAGCCAAATCCATATCTCAGGGCAGACCAGAGGGAATGTGTCTATTCTGGTTCCTGAGAAACAAAGCAGATGAGGGCTATTTCTAGTGGCCTTTCAGGTCCAGTGTGGGTGGCTGAGAACTTTGAATCAAAGTGCTCCCTTTCAAAGTTGAATCCAGTGATAGGAGTTTTGAACAGGGCTCACAGACTTAAACCCAGCAAAGGAGGAGACTGAGACAGTTTGTGATGAAACAAGCAACTTCTCCATCTCTTGGAATGAGAATATTTTCTTCAAGAAATTGGAAAAGCAATAAATAAGAAACAAGCCCAGAAGAGTGAATTTAAATATTAGAGGGCACTAAAATCTAGGGAAAATATCCTGGCTCTTTTTCTTCAAAACATTTTGATAGACTTCTGATAAACTAGGAAACACAAAAAAAGCTGTTAGCTTGGGCCAACACGCAAAAAAATGCTGGCAGATGTGTGGAACATTCACTCTTCTTTTTTTTCTATACAAAGTTATACAATAAAATCCAGCCAGTGTATGTGACAATGTCGTGGGGGAGGAGGGAAGGATGGAAGGAGAGGAAGAAGGTTAAAGAGTTTCAAACCTGTATGTTTAATTCTAGGTCTCTAAATCTGTATTTCTTATACAAATTATTTTGAAAAGTGCTTATAAATCTCAGAACTTCCCCTCGAATCATTTAAGGTTGAACATGTCCTCTTAAAATGATGTGATCCAATGTTCTTTATTCACTGAAGGGAAGCATCTATAAACCATTTCTGTTTTGGACGGCTTTATTTCTGAATCCTTGTTTCCCTTAAATAAGATCTGAAATGGTTTCTCCCGAACATTAGAGGGTGAAGGACTAGAGAGTACATTGTGTTTCTAAAAGGCAGTCTAACGATAAACAGTGATATACATCTTTAACGCTGAAAGTGCTACTGTCTTCCAGTTTTAAAGCATTTTAAAAATATATGCAGCCTGCAAAGGGAGAGGGGGAAACTGGTAGGCATTTCATTTTTTTATCAAAGACTAGCCACTCATAAATTGCTGAACAATGGAAACTGCATGCAGGGGTAGTGCCTGGACTTAGAGTGAACCATAGCATTTCATAAAGTTGTAGAGCTAGGCATAAAGTGCTACTATTGGGAGTCTGCATCACCGAGTATTTGCTCATTTAAACCCCAGGGTAGAGGAGAAATTTTCATGGAGCTTATAGTGATTTATAATGGGAAGCATAGGCTTTTTCATAGACATTGTTCTCAGTGACAGTGTAAAGAAAGAGAGCACTAAATCTCTTCTCATCATAACTAATGATTAAGTCAGCAGCTTTTTTGGCGAATACAGAATGCCCTTCTACAAAAACAAAGTATTCTATTGTGATGTATTACATTTAAAAAACCCATAAGTATCCCATAAGGCTATTGCAATATTTTTAACTAGGTCTTCCCTCTTTGTCACCATATTGAAATAAATGGAATGTGTCAGACTGAGTAATGCTCTTTCAATAAGTTTTTAGGAGCTCACTTAGAAGTTTGGCAAAATATAAAGAAACGAGGAAAACTTTCTCAGGATCCTCTATGGCCTGAATGAAAGATCGGTCCATTAAGGAGAAAAGCTTATGCTGATGCTGACACTAATAAATGGGACAGGGAAGGATATTTCTGCTTAGTTTGGGCTACCTTGCTCCAAGTTTGCTGCCTCAAGTGGCCCTGTGGAATAAATCAGCCAGCTGAAGATGATTCATTGCATTACAAAGTTCCCATCAATATACTGGGGAAATCGGTTTTGTGTGAGTGTTCAAATGGGAACCCACCCTCAAGTAGTCAAAGGGCCAGCAGTCGCTGAAAAATTAACTCCCCTGCGTCTGCCGTTCAGACCTGGGTTTGAACTGTGGCACGAGGAATGCCTCTTCCTTCAGAGGGTATTTCGGTTATTCAGCCTGGATACTGACCTAGCTTTAGCATCATGCATTATTTGCAAGAAAATACCATGTTTTTGTCAGGCTGTTCCTTCGCCAGTCCTTTCATTTCAGATGCGATCTCAGCCCTGTTGGAGTCAGTGGTAACACTTACAGCCATCGCCAGGGCCAGGCTTCTACTCTCTATTTTGACCCTTGAGGCAAATTTTTAGAAGGTGGAACTTCAGACTTGTAGACTTAAAAAGTACCTCCTCAGTGCTCCTTGGATGGAAAAATTTGGGGTAGAATGACTAAGGGGAAAAATTGTCTTTAATCGTTATCCCTCAGTAATGGTCAGGCTTCAGGCCTCCGTTGTTCTCCATGTTGCAAGTGCTGGTTTTTTATACCTTCTGTCTTTCATTCTTTAGAAAAAAAGTAGATTAATGAGAGCCCATTTTCAAGACAGTCTTCTTTTGTGACAGCGATCCTAGAGTGTGTTCTTATATTAGATAGTTTAAGCATTTCTGAAATGTTTGGAAATCTTGCCTAGTATGTCCTTTTTTACATCTCTGTAACACAGCCTTTCCTAAATATCACGTCTGGAGTCTGAGCCACAATTCACAAAAGTTACAGTTGGGTAACGTGGACCCTCCTCAGACTTAAGAATCCTTCAGTTTTCCTTCCCCCCGTTTTTTGCCTCACAGAGGTCCTAGTCAAGAGTGGGATAGAAGGGAATCCCATTACACCCTAATAATGCTGCTTCTTTCCAGAGGGAGTCACTAGAAAGTAGTTTATTTCTTCAGCCCGCAACTGGAGGTACTCATTTGTCAAAGGCTTTCGCATCTTGGTGCTATAGCCTTCATTATCCCAGGAAGAAGGGACTGAGGTTGTGGCCTGAGAAGCCTATTCCTGCTGCCAGGCTAGTCCTGTTTCTTCCTTACTTACTCAAACATCACGTCTAAGTCCACAGGACGTAAAAGGCTATGCTTATAGCTGGAATTTTTATATTATGTATACGGTATGAAAAGCCACAATTCTGCTGCCTTCCCATATTAGCACTCGTAAGAGGCTACAGGCAAGAGTACCGCTATCAGCTGCGTTCCTTCATCTCCTGAGCCATGGGCAGCTCTAATTTTCAGACATGCTTTCCTTTTTTCCCCCTCCCTGCTTTTCTCTATTGTTATGTCTTTCCCATCAAGGGAATTCGCCCTCGAGTTCAGATCACACACACTTTGGAGACGCGGTGGAGAATCGGCCCTTTGTGAGCGTGTGAAGGATGCTTTCCTTGACCTGTCAGAGAACATATTTTACTCGATGAGAAAGAACGCTGGGCCAAATTCCTCCCTACTGTAAGCAGGCTGCTAGAAGTGGGCTTACGCTAGGGATGAGCATGGCCTACTTTGGCTGGCGGAAGGTCTCCTGAGCAGACGACACTTACTGTTTATAATGTATTGGCTGCTTTTACTGCTCTTTTAAGTGATGGTGCGTGTTTATACCAAACAATGCAAATAGGAAGTCATTTGTTTGTGAGGGCCTAATCCTGAAGCCCTTATTTGGTGTTTACTGAAGTTAAGTTCAGCCTTCGCTCTGATAAACTCCAGTTGAATTCACAAGGAGTTTGCCACAGGGAGGACAAGAGGAGGGCTGTGGGAGTGTGCTGCTTGTTTTTGTCCAAAGCACAAAGATACTTTACATTAAAAACACATACTGAAGAAAATAGAGGCACACACAATTACTGCCTATATGCATGCGGCACTATACGTGTGCACACGAACACAATTGCACACTAATCTAATCAATACATTCATTTCTTATTAGAACATAATTACACATCCCAGGAGGCTGGAACAGAAAAGTCCCATTAACCCCTCATGCCCTTTTCAGCTTTCCTCTGCCTTTCCATCTAACAGACCTCTGTGTCACTCCACTCATTAGCAGTTACTGTCTATGACATTGTTACATAAATAAGGATGTCGACCTGTCAGAATGGGTCACCCAATTCAAGGGTGATGATAAATATCTGTCCCTCTGAATTAGGCCAAAGACACCAGAGTACAGGACAGCTACTGTTGATTATTGGATAGTTAATGTATAGAGGACAAAAGGTGCTGAGGCATGGTCACTTTTTGGATCATTAATATGGATTTAGGCCTATTGTTAAAAAAAAAACCACACACACATAAAACTAGGTTAGCAAGAACATGCATAACTTTCAATTTGGGATAGAATATATAGATGGCGGGGAGATTCACGGTATTGAAGGTGTGGCTTTTCCATGAAATTGATGGTGCTTTTAGATAAGCAAACAAAATATTTTGGGGTCAGGCTGAAAAGGGTTTGTGGTCCCCCACGCTTACAAATGCAATGTAAGTATAAGGCACAGTGGATGCCTTTAAATAAGTAGAAATGACTCCAGGAAGGGGAACGTGCAGTAAAGCAGTATTCACTTCGGAAGCAGCTAGAGAGCTGCTGCTGAGGTTGACATGGTTTGCGCTGAAAACCATCAGTTATTGCCAGGACTCCCTTCTGAAACTCTCATTTATTTTCAAAACACCGTTTTCTGCTTAAATAATGAAAGGACTGGAGAGCGTCTGCAACCCCAGTTCATTCATCTAGTGATTACTATCTTCTTGCCTTAGTGACAGGTTATTCCTTGCAGGTAGCACTTAAGTGTGATGCAAGACACTGCTTTGATTTTAATAGCAGATAATGTAAAAATATCGAGGCAGTTTTGTAGACAGAGGCTCTTGCCATTCCAAATAAGAATGAATTAAGACCCTTTTCCAAAAGAATCAACACTGTAACTCACTGAAAATGCTAAGTGCTGGGCAGGAACATCCCTTAGGAGTTGTTTATCTAAAAGTCTAACCGCAGCACCCACAACTTTCCCTGAATTCAGCATCCCACAGGATCAGACTGTCGTATCACCACCTAGAATTTATCACAGCAGTTTGCTCTGCATGGAAGATCCAGTCCGGTAGGGAGCTCAATGCCCTGTAAAGAGTTCAGTGTTAAGTACAGCATGTCTTTGCAGAGTCAGGCCCCTCAGCTGGTTTTACTCCAGTTGTCCCTACCTCTGTGCACTGGTATCTCCTGTACAGTCCTGCCACTGAGCCGCGAGAGACGAGGCTACAGCATTCTCCTAGAGCAAGGCTCTATCAGACGGTGATCCCAGCGCATGTGCCAATTCAGTAGTGCAAGGTCGCTGTAATTTGCCCAGTGTTTCCCTCTTTGTAATTTCCTCCACCCTCAGGGAAGCAACTGCTGCAAGGAGTATCCCTGTTTTCCTGGCACACCAGCGTATGGAAAAGTTCTGCTCATTGCTGTAGTCCCTGGTGGTGCCAGACAGCAATCTTGTGAGCGCAGGAGGATCAACAAGTCAACTCTAGTTTGCTGAGACACCACACCAGTCCTGAAGGGCTGATTGGAGTAGAGACTGTGAGTTCTGGCTTTACTGGAGTACATTCACGTCTTTATACAGGTGTAACTATGCAGGTCTGGAAAAAGAAAATGCCAGGGATCAGAACTAGGGATACCTACAGCTCCTGAATTTCCCTTGCTGGGGTAAGACTCAAGGGACTTAAGGGACAAACTCTGGAGCTGGTCTACTGTGGCAGCTTTCTGTCCTCAGTGGATGAGACCCACAAGGGAATGTCTAATGTATCCTGTACATGAATTGTGGATCAGCAAAAGATATCAAACAGATTTAGAAAAACACTGTTCCCAAATCTATTTTTTCCCATTCAAACTGCAGTCACGCATACCATTGTATTTAACTGCACTAGATCCTACTATTTTGTGATTATTATTGGTAAGATTCATGCTTCTCCATGAAATCAATTTTTAGAATTAATTTTCCGGAACAGATTTGTGCATGAATCTGCAGATGTATTTCTGCTGGAGTATAAAACATTTTCTCTCCAGACTCAAGCCTTTGGGGTCTGAAAGTTGCAAAAAACCAAAAAAAAAAAAGTCAACTGTTTTGTATCATTTTAGCAACTAAAATTTGAAGATATTTTATTCTGGGTTTTCCTCAATGTGTTTTCTCTAATACGCGTTGAAGATAGTGTTATAGGAAAGGCAAAGCTTGGAAGTGCAGAGTACAGTACGGTTGATTGCAATGCCTGTTCCTGAAAGGGACAGACCTGTCAGTGTTCGGACTGATATCACCAGACATCCTCAGATACCATCACCCGTTCCACTATAATGACAGATTTGATAGGCTATGGGAAATCCATTTAAAAAAACATAATTCAAAAAAATACAATAAATTACATTATTTCTTTGTATTTGGTTATTTCCTAAATATTTCACAGGACCAGCATGGCTGTATTAGCGTGATGCCTATCATAAACCAGGGGGAACCACATCAAAATATGTTAAAAAGTGAATATTTTTTTTTTTCCTTTTTAAGGTTGATTGTAAAAAACCTTGTGCATGCACACATGCTACATTTATAAAAATAATTCCTAACACCCTCTAAAAAAGTCTAATCATAATATCTCAAATATGTGTCCAATATATGCGGGATTATTTTGCAGCAGCGGGTTAAGCATATTGCTGGCAAAGAACTCCGGGCCACGGTGATATAAATTCACAGAAACAGTGCTTGCTAATGCAGTAAATGACGACAGCTGCTGTAACTGCTAACTAAAAGGGAGCGCTATCCAAGAATAATGAATATTTCCCATTGCATTTCAGAAGTGCGTGCTTTGCACGTGTGAGTTTGGGTCATAACTCTGTCAGCCCTCTCTCCGTTTACTGCACGGTAACATTTAGATGAATTAATTAAAGGTCCGAAGTTAATTGTGCGCACACTCGGTGTGAGAATTCCAGCCAGGCTACCCCTGCTAGCCAAGTCCTCGGCACAGCCGTGGGCCAGTTGCCGCCTGGCCAGCACGGAGCCCCTGCAATGCCTGGCTCGCCCCAGCCTGCGGAAGGCAATGGCACTGCTGCTGTAAACGGCCAGGGTGAGAAAGCCATTCGGCTTCTTATTGCAGCCCGGTAACAATCTGCCCGTTTGTGCTGGTGGTTTTTGTGCTGTGACTACCTTTCCAACAGGAACTGGACTGAGATCACTGGCTTATTCCAGTCTAGCCACTGAAAGGCTGCCTGTTTATTAAAACCATACTCTCCGTGAAATGCATCTTTGTCTATGAAATGGCACGGCCATTACATAAGTTTGTGATTTATGGTCACCAGATAGTGTATTTGCAGTAGGCAAAGCAGTAAGCCTTGAGGGATCAAGATTCGCGAGCCCAAGGCTGTCCATCTCCAGGTGCTTTCGTGCTCGCTTGCTTCATTGAAACATAATAATTGATGGGACTTAGCTTCCTGAAGAGTGGACGGTGCTGTTTCTACCGTTGGATGAGGCAAACCCAACCCAGCAGCTATAGCACATAACGTCTCAGAAGCATCCGAAGCACCTGGGCACCTGTCAGGGTGACGGTAAGCTACCTGGGTGATCTCTAGAGCTCGGGTATCGGTAGCAGTCGAGCTGTGGTAGGATGGAGCACCATGAACATTAATTTACCCAGCTGAGAAGTGCTCGAGGCTGTGGTTCCACAAACATTTTTCTCTGTGGCAATTTTGGCTCCAGCAGGTCATGCTGCCACCGCCCAGGGCTGTTTGCGGCAGTCCCTACACTGCCCTCTTTGTTCCGCACGGAGGGGTGGCAGGAGCGTGGGAGCAGGCAGCAGCGAGGCAGAGTGGGCATCGCCTGCTGACGCCCACTCTCTGTCCTGGAGAAATGTGTGTGCAACCACAACCCCAGGGGCAGGATGAATAAGCTTATGTGGAAGTCTGTGACTAAATCGTTCTGGAAAACAGGCTCTAGGCTCTTTCAAAAATGTTACCCGTTGCTAGTAGGGACTAGGGGGCTTAAGTCATAACTCTGTCAGCATTTAGTCTATTCCTTTAAGTGCGTAGCGTCGTGTATAAAAGAAATCTCCAGCACAGCTGCTGTTAGCTGGAAGATGTGAACTTTCTCAGCAAGTAATTGATGGCCATAAAGATTACGCTGCCATGTCTAAAGTGGTTCCTGGTGTTAATCTAATCAGTGCCAAGTACAGTAGCTGTTAATCTATTACCTGGGTTAAACCTATTCCCTGGATACAAAAGTAAAATTTCACAAGTATTGAAGCCGAAGCAAAATAGGAAGACGTGAGTGTCTGTTACAGGGAGTTAGGAAAGAGGTCTGTTGTGTCTGTTGTATCAGTTTATCTGCAAATTCTGGCGGTGCAGTGTTCCTCGTTTGGTTGTGTGTTGTCAAAGGGTGCGTGCAATGTCTGAGAGCAGCAAATTAAGCTAAATTGCTGTGAGTAAATTATCCACCGAGAATTACTCAACAGTTCCATACCAATCAAGTTACAAATATTAGTATGTATTGGCGCCCATGTTACCAGGGTGGTATCAGCTGGTGGTGTTCAGGTGGGATGCCATAAATTGCCTCAATGGCTCCGTGTACCATTATATGGTAAGTGTGCAAGATCCGCTCTGCCTCCTACAGGTGCCCACACAGCTCCACGTGTTACACCTTCCAAACACCCATTTGCAAGTTTGCCCCTAAGTGGAATGACACAAAAACTTCCACTCTTGCACTAAGGCCTGGAAATCAGGTACCGAAGAAAGCAATGACCTCCTGCCTCCTACAGTTGGTTTGGCAAAGGCAGGTGGCAGGAGACTGACGCTTTTTAGCCTTTTTACAGTACTAAATCTGCCATTCATCATGACCCCTATGACAAGAATGTTATTTCTCTGCCTGGCTAACCTAACTCCGGGACTGCACCAGCAAGCGTGTCCTGAGCGGGTATGGCCGTGCGCTGCGGTGGTTGTCCTGGCTGGCCTTGGACAGGGCCAGCAGTGTCACTCACAAGCTCACTCTTACCGAAAAAAAGCAAGCCAAACTGTTGACAGCGAGATGCCGAAGCCTTTGTAATGCCTGCAGCCAAGCGTGCCCCATGCTGTGATCTCATCAGATGTCATGTGCTAACTCGGTCCTTCATGGAGGGCTTTTATAGTGTGTCTGGGAGGCACTGTTGGGGAATAAGTGGAATGCTTTCCTCTGAATCTGGCTTAAACTCAGTATAACTGGAACCTATAGGTGCCTACTGCAGTAGGTGTCTTGCTATCAAACTCTTCTGTTGCGCCGGCCATTTTTCCATCATTTTTGCAGAAGTGCATGTGATAATGTAATTAATGGCTATGCTTCTTATGGCAGTGGAAGCAGACAAGTGCTGCGGGGTGGATCTCACATCTGCCTGTCGAGGACAGGTGTGCAGTCAGGAAACGGGGACATGGCATTCTCCAGCGTCAGGCAGTCCCCAGTTTGGGCGGGGGGTATGGGAAGTGTGACCTGAAAGGGGCAAAGACCATGCGAGAAGAAAGTAGGAGCAACAGGCATGTCCTGAAGCTGTTGTGGAGACAGGGTGAAGACAGAATGACTGATTCTTACTGTAGAAAATGTGTGTGTTAGAAACAAAGCAGATCAGTGATTAGAAAACAAGCAAAAACAGAATCGGAGAAGTTACCCTTTTCCAGGCCAAGTTCAGATTCTTCCAGGAACTGATTTTGTTTGCATCGATGAGAGGACAAAATACCTGCTCACACTGAAATGTGTGATTTCCATTGCTGAATCACAGTTTTATGCAGTCAAACATATGGCCCGTGTCCCCCTGACCCCACCAGGAACACAGTTGCACAGCTTCTGTCATAGCTGGCTCGCCGTGTTGCGTTGGCGGGTTTTCCAGATTTGGGATAGAACGTTTCTGCTCCGTGACCCCAGCGTTTTGCAGCCCTTCTGGTATGTTCAGAAGGGCATCCTTTCCAGCGCTCGTGGCACACCAGTGAAATACTCGCTAACCTAAAAAAGAGCAGATTGGCTCTTTACTCTCTTTAGTTTCCACCTTTGCCTGCAGGTAGGATGCACAGGCTTGCAGAGTATGTGCACTCGTTGCCTACAGGGACCTGTGGCCTATTGTATGAACTTGGCTAATCATCAGCATTTAAGATTTAGTTGGTAACACCTTTAACTCAACTCCTTTATAAGAGTGGCACACAGCTCCATCCCTTAGCATCCTTCTGAATTACTGCAGAAATCTTTGAAACAGCAGTAATTTTTTTGATAAGTGAAGAGCCATACCCAGTCATTAAAGAAATAGCATAATTAATTCAAACTTTATTAATATTTTGCTCTACTTTAATTTTGGTGTACTTCCTGTGGAGACCCAGATATTTACACATACACGCATGCACAGATTTATATATGTGTGTGTGTAAATATATATATATATACATACACACACGTATGTTGGCTTGGAACATGTGTGAAATATCAGCATGTTTGTAAAATGTTCTCAAAGATGTTTTGGGGTTCACCAGTGATAGGTCATTAGTGATGATTTATTTGTATATAAGAAGTGCCTACCGAACCTGACCAAAACAGGGATCAGATTGTGTTAAGCTGCCTTCAGATGGTTCCTGCTTTGATGCAAATGCTTTAGGGAGGAGGTGAAGAGAAAGATGGACGTCAGAACTGCAAAGCAGACTAGCGGTTTAGCTGGAAATAAATTTTGGTGTCCTGACTAATACCTTTCGATTGTCACTGGCTTCATGTATTGCAGCGTGATGAATCATGTATCAGAACAGAATTTGTCTGAATGAATATTCTCACAGGTTGCTCTGCTGCTCGGTCCTGCAGGGCTCCTGCAGGCTTGATGGCAGCCTTCAGAAACTCCTCCTGCTCCACTGGATTTCAGACTCCTGACACTAAATTTGCTCTGCTCATGCTGTGATCAGATCTGGCTGGGACCCTGCTTTGCCCTCAGCACTCAGTCCAAGGTCCCTCTGACGTTCCAAAGATGTGAGTTGCGTTTTATTCCCAGTATTCCTCATTTTCACATGCTTGTTCCCATCCAGGTTCCGGAAGAAGCTTCAAGAGGAAGTGCCAGAATCTTATTAGGGAAAGATTGTTGTGCTTTTACTCCCCGAGGACGTCTGGCAAGATTATAAAGACAGCAGCATGCTCCTGCAGAAGGCTGAGAGGTGGAGGAAGCAGTCAAGATGGAAAAGTTACTAGGAAGAAGGAAAAGTGTAAAAGAGGTACAGTGCATGGCAACGTAAAGAGAAAGGAAATGAGTGATGAGGGAGAGTGTGAGTCTTCTCTGGTTCACAGGGTTACGATAGCACTGTCTGCATTTGTCACATCAGTTAACAGTGACCTGCAAATGATTATTTTTATTGCATTTATGCTTTTCATCACTTCTTGATGATTTACAATGAAAGCTTGAAAGAGTTCACAGCTTGATTTTTTTTAATATATACTCATTGTTGTTGTTCTGTATCTTGAGGTTTTTTGCGTACACAAAATTCTTGCCAGCACAACCAAATTAATTTAGATTGATTTGGATACACTAATGTACAATAGCTCTCCTTCAGACACCCAAACCCTCGTCAGCATCCGGGGGACACTCTCCAGTTGGTGCGGTTCTTTTCGATAGCTCTAGTTTCTGTCCATAAGAAATGCTCGAACTGGCAAAGCTCTTCCTGGCAGACGGGCTTTCAAAATGTCAGGCAGACGGAGATGAGGGAAGGGGGAGAGGGTGGAATTTTACAGGCAATACTTGCATGTGCTAAGTAAAAAATGGAGCGAGGATTTATTTCCCTACCTCAATTCCCTTTGCAGTTCACCTTTAAAGGAAAATACTTTTTTTCATGCACACGTATTAAATGCGCTCGTGTTCCGTTATGATTGTTGTTTAATGAATAGGATATTCATTACATTTAAGCATATCGAGCTCACAGAAACAGCTGGAAAAATCCTGGAAGCATTCCTTATACACAAGTGAAGAAACAAGCATGTAGGTGTATGTGTTTTTGTGTATGTGCACGCGTATGTTAAACACCACACAGCACGTTTTCTGAGACAGGGCCCTCACAAGGACAGGGGTGACATACAGGCACGATGGACCCAAAGAAACAGAGTAAGAGGTGAAAATAAAGCCAAAGATCAAACAGAAACAGAAGAGAAAATAGGGAACAAAGTGAGAGGAAGTTGTGCTAAAAACTGGCTGTATTCCATATTAGTTATTCAGATTTCCACATTAAGACAGACCAATTTTATTATTTCCTTTTTTTACTCTTTCATTGAAAACAGATACACCCCAATTCAAGGAGATGTGCTTAACTTTAAGCACGTAAGTAATCCTAGTGAAGTTGTTTTACTGAGGATTCAGAAAAGCCACCATTAATGAAGACATTCACTGTAGTTAAAAAGAGCAACAAGTTCTAGGTTAGTGGAGAGGGGGAAATAGCTATTATATTTATATATATTTAATTAGATATGTGAAGAAGAGGAAGCTTGTAGCAATACATATGGGGGAGAAGCTTAAAATGACAGAAGAATAATAAGGGAAACACAAGGAGAGCAGGCAGATCTGTACCCACCATGCTCATTTTTTTTAATAAATTAGGAAGAAAGCCTGAACAACACTAACTTCTTTTGCTATCTTAAGATAGTAGAAAAATAAAGTAAAAGGGATAGAACTGGCTTTATTTCAGAAAAAAAGTCCATATCATGTAACGAGTATAGGGATCATTAAATGTTTTCCTTTCCAATGGTAATTTTAGTGAGTTCCAACAGGAGCTTATTAAACATGAACCATTGAAATCAGGGTTCAGATCAAAATACCCATATAACCGTACCCAGGAATGTTAAAGGAGCTGAGTGGTATTCAGGAGCGCCAGCACATGCAATAGATACCAGCTGGGTATAAGCTTCCAGAAACACTAAGCAGCAAATACCATCTATGAAGAGGAAGCTGTCAAAAAGGGATGTAAAAGGTGAATAATATGGTGAAGATTAACATGGGTTCTATATTGGTGCAAATTTGGAAATAGAGTATAGANGTATGTGTAAGAATCCATTTAGGAAAGCCTATAGAATACGTTATACTGCAGTGGAACTATCAGGTAAATGTAATGTACGCTCATTTGTGTCTAACTTTCTATTCTCAAAACCCGGCTATGTGAAGTGGCTTCATATTCAAGATGCTGAACTTCATGGGTCCTAACATGTACTTTTAAACATGTCCATTAAACATGCATTTCCTTATGCCTTGCATGGCGAAGCCGCAGTGACAGGCTGTCGCTTGGGCTGAAATACCCCTGGTAAATGTCATCCTGGTCGAGTCAAATGCAATCTTCAGTATGAATCTATAAATTCACCGTGTCATCTTTGATCTAAAACAATACAAGTCCAGTAACGAGAAACAATGTGGCCATCTGTATCATGGCGGAATAGATGCTGGGTGCTCATCTCTTTTGTTCCCTGTTTTGATGCAACACTAAAGTATCTCTTATTTTATTAAGAAATAATGTACCCCAAAAACTAGTTACCTATGAAGGCAACTAGTACAACAAAACCTAGTTGCTGATGGCCTATGGAGAACGAATCAGCAAGCAGTATTTTTTACATGTGTACACAATATTGCTTTACTACCTCGATACCTTCTAATTTTTAAGTAACCATCCTTTGTATTAAAAGGGAAATGAGTGAGCCAAAAGCTGAATGTATCGTTATTCTTTGGTCCTTCACAAAACTTGGTAATCTAAACAGGGAATAATTAATGTTTCTCAGCTCCTTGCTCACTTCCTTAAATGAAAGAGTGTTGTTTTATAAGCCGATGAAATGTAAGAGCATTATATGGAAACATCAGAAAAATAGACATCAGACTGTGTAGCTAGAGAGGTATATAACATAGAAGTTCTTAATTTAATTGCATGAATTAAGGTTTCTAAATAGACTTCTGTTATCTTCTGGAGGAAGGAGAAAGAAAAGCAGAAATACTGTTACAAGGAGATAAATCTAAAGGTGCACCAGCAGAGAAAATAAATGTAATTTATTTAGTGGCATCTTCATTGATTATACGAATCTGGGTTCAGAAGAGAATGTTTATAAAATTAGAGATTTTTCCTTTGTATCTGCACTGTCAGACTGGCACTATGTTGCCAGATAAATTAAATGGCTCTCAAAAAAGCTTTCAGTGGGTGTAGACAGCTCGCAGCAAGCCAATCCTTAATTTTTTTCAGAACCTACTGTCTGTCAAAAGCTCATAGGAGCTAAAAAACACCACAACTAACCCAAAGATTCAGTGCAAGAATTACAGTTGGCTGTTCAAGCCCCTAATTGCCTAGTGTCCTTGGCAAGAACAAACACAGAGTTGTATCATTTGATATCTTGAACCATAACCTGCAATAATCCATACTCTTTAATCCTTCATATAGCTGTCGCTATGTCATCACAATTTATTTTAAAATGGTATTCTTTAGTACTAATCTCGTTCCTAATGATTCATATTAATGTTAGCATTAGAGTGAATTAGGGCATTATTTGCTTAATATGTGCCATATGTGACACTTAAGTACTTGTAAGTAATTACATATCAGAGAAGACAGCGTTGAATGTGAATGACACATACAGTATGAAAACTGGAAGAGACCAATATTAAACTTTTAATAGAAATAACTTCAGGAAAACTTTCCCACAGGCAACAGAACTCTGATATTTTTAGCTGGTTGAGGCCAATGTATGTTAAGAATAGCATTTGCTGCAGTGGGAAAATACACAATTTCTATTATGGGGCAGTCAGAATAACAACATACTGATGATACACTGGTATAAAATATGTAATTATCTAGCATGCAAAAGAATAAATCACATAAACTGTTTACAGTAGGAATTGTGACAGGACAATGACACATTGTTGTCTTCTTTGTGTAGCAAGGATAAAGTTTGGCTTATAAAATTGCAAAATCTAATTCAGGGTGTTTATGTGATGCTTCCTGCAAGAAGACTCTGATAAGATTTTTTTCTTTCCAATAAATTAGGTTAGATATTAACTTGATTAAAATGGCAGATAGAACTGGATAAAATTAGAAAGATGCTAGATTGGATAACATCTTATGTTTCTTCAATGTACCATTAGTCTAAAATTATACAGAATAGTCCTCCTTTCCCATGCAGCTGCAGCTAACCACAATTTAGCTTCTAGAACCATCACTGTATTGTAATTCATAGGGTGCAAAATCCGTAACCATACCAGAAGGGAAGTCAGACTCTTTGAGAGTTATGCTTGGGGTGATTATTCTTCTTACAGAACTACTAGTCCGCCATATTAATAATTATTAATAATGCAGAGAACAAAGGCATTGTGTGTCCCCCTCTATCACCCTATATAAAAATAGTATTAATTGATAAGCCCCGTCTGTTCTGTGCGCTATTATTGTATCACTGTAAGTTGTAAAAATGGGGTGAAATCAATATTTTTTATCTGTCCTCCTTGGTAGCAAAGAAAGACCTAAGCTTTGGGATTAGTGGGCAGATATGAGGAGGATTTCTTTCTTTGTGATACAAATCTGTATTAATTGATTTTTCTTGATGTGGATTAATTGCAGCTCTTTATTAGGAATAATATCACAAATAAAGTATAGAGAAGTATAGATTGCTAAGCCTAGATTTCAACTGAATGAGGCTAATCAATATCTAAGTCTGTAATTTAAAGCAATTCATTAAGGCCTCAGGAAAAGCTAAATAATATATGTGAGAAATGTCTCATCTGGAGCCTTCAAGGAGTTTCTCCCTAAACAGAATAAATACATTTGTAATATATAATTATTGCAGATTAAGCTTGCTCAGATGCTTTTCATTTGCCAGCTATTACACTCAGGGTGCAGAGGAGCGCCTCTGCAGCTTGGGCTGTGGTAGCAACATCCCGATGTCCTAGAGCCCCTCTCCGTGTTTATCATCAGGCTTTCCATTCCGGAGAGGAGGACAGCTGTCATACACGTTGCAACACCTCAAGTTTCTCTTCACCTTTTTTGGGAATGAAACTCTACATATTCTCATTTTAAGGAAGCATAATGTCTTGTATCCTCACTCTGGATTCTGCTGGTCTACACCAGACAGAAATACTTCAGTTTTGGCCAAGGCATTTAAGCAGAAATGGTAGCCACCAAGCACAGCCCACAGACTACGGCTGCGCCAGCAGGTAGGGAGGAGCGTTTCCCATGGGGATGCCACTCTCTGGTCCCAGCCTGAAGGACTGGCCACCCAGGGTCCCTCTGTGGCCAGCTAGCCGTGCCTCTGCTGGGGGCTTGCTCACTGCCTTCAGGTGCCTTCACCATCGCCCCTGTACCTGTGTGCTGTGCTTTGGAGGTGCCCGGCACACGGCTGGGACACTCAGAGTCATTGTGCTTAAAAAGTAGACCCACATGGGATTAATTTTCACCAATATTGTTGATACATTTTGTCTCTTATAGGTCATTAAGAGCTTTCCTTGGCTATGTTGCATGATTTCAGATAGACAGTAATTAGATGGTAGATTGCATAGAAATTGAGGTAGAAGTTACCCAGCAGTTGCAAAAAAGAAACCCAGGAGAGTTTAGTGCTTCTGTTAATTTACATTCTTCGCGTACAGCCACACAAGATGCATAGAATGTCTGTATTACCATTGCTTTAGACAACATTTAGGGTATCTGTAGCAGCTTTGATGCTGTTGGGTCTCTGGTTGGACTGGTGCATCGTTCTTGCTCTCAGTTCAGTCAAACGTACAGTTCAGGTTCTGATCTTAAGCATCCATTTAAAGTTAAATACGTGAGCAACCATTATTAAAATTGCTACTAATAACTATCCTTCAGTAAATTATTTTAGTGACTTTTAGTAAGCGTGTATTATGCAAGGTGAATTTCAGGGCTCTGTGGCTTAAGGGCTTTCAGAATATAAACTGTATAATAAAAGAAGGGCAGTAGATGTAGCACTTGATTGCTATAATACTTGAGAGAGACCCTAGGTTTAGAAGCACTAAATGTAAAATCTAGGATAAAACACCTAAGTCGGTGCAACAACAATGAACAAAAAAGATAAATTACAAAATAACGTTGTAATAAGTATATTTCAAAAATACTCTTAAATATTGCCATATGATCTTCCTGGATATGTGTGTGGATAAGATGTAAACAGACTTCAAGCATATACTAGTAGTTCTGACTAGCTCAAATTTTAGCGCTTACCAAATTCATTGAGCTTTTTGAGGTTGCAAAGGAGATATATTTGCCTTAGTAGTTCCATGAGTGCTCCACTTAACAAGAAGTTCCTTTTCTGTTCCATAAAAAACTTGGGTTTAGAGATAGAAATCCCAAATTCTCAGTACAAGTCCCGGATTTCAGGGGGGCTACAGCAGGGATAAATGCAAGCCACTTCTGCCGTGAAAACCATGGGCATGACTTTCTCTACAGTGGAATAAGACATTCCATCTGCTCTCCAACGTGCATATGCCGTTAACCAATGCTGGTATTGCCCTAAGCCTGGTCCTTTTTTCGCTTTGCCTAGGCCAGCATCTGTCCTCTTGATACCACCTCAACTTCCAGTGATGGAGCCTGTATTTTCCTCCAGTGGAGATCCTAGAGTTTGACCCTCACTGTGAAGATACCAGAGGCTATTAACTCACGTGCAGTAAAGATAAGCTAACCAGGTATTTAATTTGGTTAAATGACTTGACTTTATAGATATATACTAGTTTGTCCGTGTCCTTCATTAAGCTGAATTATCTAATTCAAAGTAGCTAGTACCCAAACTGGCTCACTACCTCTGGCAGGAAAGTCTTAGCATGATTTGGGACTGATATTCTGCCTACTGCTGTATGGGAAATATTTATACTAAGTATATTTAATTGCTATAGAAATAATACCCTACATAATTACATCATGAAAGATGTCAGAGGACAGAAATTTCTTGCTTTTTCTCATTCATTTATATGTCTTAGACCCTTTCTCAATTCCATATTACTTCCATGGCAGCACCATAAATCAAACACTAATTCTGAAGATGTGTGGAAATGGTAGGGCATAAATGCCTTCAGGATAGACTGCTTTTGCATTTGACAGCTAACAAAGAGAGTAAACATCATAATAAGTTGTTATGCCCTCTATCTGGCTTAGATTATCTGGAGGCCATCTGAATAAACTCTCAGCTGAAACAGGAAGCCCTGGGACTAGATCTTTCACCTTCCTTTGATTGTCATTTTCCAATTGTTTTCATTTTTCAGTGACGCCAGCCCACTTGTTCACTGATGTTCCATTTTTGCCTTGACTGTGCCAGATCCACCCAGAAGCCAAGAACAAATTGGGCCTAAATTAAGAGTGGGCTTTCCTTGAGGCATCCTTATACGTAAGGTCCTGAAGTAAGATGCAGACAATGCCGAAGTTTTGTATAAGTAGTGTTAAGACAGGGTGCTTCAAGTTCATCAGGCTTCTTGAATAGGTGGAAATAGCGTGTGTGCACACGCACATACTCAAAATCAAGGATGCTAACAACAGAAATATTACTATGAAAATAAACTAAAATGTGTCCTTTTTTTTTTTTTCACAAACTAGAATCATAGGTGACTAGATAGGGAGAGATTTTTCTCATTTTCTGGTCTCTGATGTTAGCCTGGTAGTGCAGAGGGACCAAGGTCCCACAAAAGGTGGCACTGTGTGGCAATACAGCAAGTTCACCNCCAGGCTGAACAACCCCAGTTCCCTCAGTCGTTCCTCGTAAGGTTTGTCCTCCAGACCCCTCACCAGCTTCTATACCTGCCCAGGTATAGCTGTATTTCATCAACCAAATACATAACACACTAGCAAGTCCACCGCAGTGATTTCCCGTCTCTTCTGGTTTGGTTTTCTCCACTGCCAGCCACAAGCCTAAGCACTACGCTGACTTGGTGAGAGAGGTTTGCTCGTGTGTGACAGAGAGAGATCCGGGTCTTCTATGCATATTGCTCATATTAATGAAGTCCTTGTCATCTGACCAAGACTCATTATTCTTTGGGAATAAGAGAGGGAGTTGGGATGAGTGTTAAGAAGGTTTGACTTTCTTAATCTTAGATGTGGCCTGCCCGTTTTAGGCTTGGGACTGGTTGACAAGGAAAGCCAAAAAAGATCATGTAAAAGATTTTGTATCGTGTAATCGTGTTAAATATTTCAATTGCACAGGGTTGTCAGTTTGGCACACATGAAAGTTTAGAGGGAAAAGGCTGTTCTGGAATGGCCAAAGAGAGAAAGTCACACTTGTATTTGCATTTTAGTGCTATTAGTGGTGCCGCATTCAGAGCAGCTCTCTGGTCTGGGGATGGATTTGCAGGGTAACTGCATTTTTGTAGGTTTCCTTTGAAACACAGACAGCACAGAAAAAGAAGCTCCAAACCACAATTTTAAAAATAGGATGCTTTAAGATGCCTCCTGAAAGTCACAGGCTGTCCTTATATCGTTCAATTTTTTGAATTCTTCAGGAGTGAGAACAGAGTCGGTTGTCAACAGAGTGCTGTTCACAGAAACTAGGCAGGAAAATGAAAGAAGGCTCGCTATTGTTCGGCGGTGTGGTGTAGGCTGCAAGAATGCATTGGGAATGCAGCGCCTGCATGTCAGGCAGAGAGAGGGGTCTTTGTGTGAAAACACTGAAGCAGAATGTCATATAAATAACTATTATCTCTTTTTTTTTTTTTTTTTATCTTGATCATTGCTACTGCCCTTCTTCAACTGTTGGCCATAAGGATAGTTATCAATTTCCTGGCACATACTGGTGTCTAATGGAAGCTGTCCGGATCCAGCATGCAGGGGAGCTGACCTCCCGTGACGTGGGGAACAGTGTTGGAAGTGTCACACCGCTCATGTGTCCTCTGCTGACATAGCCTTGATCATCACTGATGAATAGGTAACACACAACCACCCTGCTGTGGTGTCACTTAGAAGCAGCATTGTTTTTCCTAAAATACAGATGTCTTTATCATTCCCCAGAAGAATGTGCGTGATTTGAAATATTCATAACTGAAAAAGGAAAACATTGGCTAATAGAAAGGAAAGCTACACACATGCAAATGTAAAAAACATGCTTTATCTCACAATGGTTAACATTGTGTCTGGGTGCAATGATGTAAGAGCACTGTTATGAAATTCCTCAAAATCCTGAACAAAATAGAGGCAACAGGCCTGAAAAGGGTGCATCTGTGATTAAAACAATTTGACTCTTTAAGCAAATTAACGCTTGAAACAGAAGCTTGCAGAGCTGGGAATAACATACCTGTTATGACCTGAGTTAAATCAGCCTCCTCTGAAGTCTCGATTCTCCTGGGTTGGTGTTACTTTGGGACGCTTGAGGCAGATCTGCCTTTGAGGTAACACATCCCTGCTTTGCTTGCCAGTGGTGGGAGGAGATCACACGCTGAAAAAATCCACCCCACTGGGGAGGCTGAGCCAGTATTTTGTTAGCCGACACCACGTGCCGTGCAGCAGTCGTAAGGGATCTGTTTCAGCGGAGTCATGTAGGGCCAGGAGGAGCTGCTTTGAACATCTGTGCAGATGTGGCACTCAGAGGTGAGAGCTGCCATGAGGTAACCAGTCCCGCACCACCGACACCAGGGAGGATTTTGCCAAAACGTTACCTTTAATCACAGTGGTGTTGGGCACTGGCCACATTATTGTTCCTGTGTACCAAGGCCCAGCTGGGATGGCCTTATCTCACAAACACTTTTTCCTGATGTGGTGACTAATCTGGGGAGCAAGGAGTAGAGTGGGAAAGCTAATAATAGATACCTCTGAAGTCACGCTTCCTTAGGGTCCTAGCATATGCCATCCCGTTTTATCCTGAGTGTTGCCAAGCAAGAGAATTTGACCAGAGGACATGGGATTTCCTCTTCCTCAGCTACAACTTTTGGAAACTCTTTAAGCCAGTATTGCTGGTGTTCCCACCAAGAGAAGCTGTCCCAGGCGCCACCACCCCACCCCTAACCATTTGCCAGCAGAGGTATGAACTGAGTCAGGAAGCTGACCCATATTAAAACCACCTGATCTTCTACCAAATTAATTTTAACCCTATGCAGGTTTTTTAGGGCCAGATGACCATCTAGTTGCCCAAATAGTTATATTAACGAGAGAGAGGGCAGCACGGATAGGAGGCAGCAACGAGCCGTGAGGAGCTAGGAGAGAGCAGGACAGATTGTCCTTCCATTTCAAGTCAGAACTCAACTAGGAGCCTCGGTACCTGCTCCAGCACACGGTGGTTTAGATTTCTACTGATTCACCTCTGTCTCCTCTGCTGCATCCTTTATTTTCCACTCTGTACCTCATGAATGAAAAGGCCTTCTTGAAGAGAGCCTTAAGAGCATGGATTTCAGGGTAAACCATGTTATTTCACCAGTCTATGCCATGGTTTGTTCAGTCTAGTGAATAAACTATAGGCTATATAGGCACGCGAGGACAGGCTGAAAGAGTTGGGGTTATTCAGCCTGGAGAAGAGAAGGTGTTAGAGCCCCTTCCAGTATCTGAAGGGGGCCTGCAAGAAAGCTGGAGGGGGACTTTTTACAAAGGCATGTAGTGATAGGATGAGGGGGAATGGCTTCAAACTGGAAAAGGGGAGATTTAGATTAGATATCAGGAAGAAATTCTTGGCTGTGAGGGGGGTGAGCCCCTGGCCCAGGTTGCTCAGAGAAGCTGTGGCTGCCCCATCCCTGGAGGGGTTCAAGGCCAGGTTGGACGGGACTTGGAGCAACCAGGTCTAGTGGGAGGTGTCCCTGCCCAGGGCAGGGGGTGGAACTGGATGATCTTTAAGGTCCCTTCCAACCCAAACCAGTCTATCATTCTATGATTCTATATCAACATGTCAATTCGTTTAAATCATTGTAGTTCTCTTCCGTTCAATAGGGCTGCGCTGATTTGCACCAGCTGAAGATTTATTTCACTACCTCAGATTTCTTCTTCGTTTTTATAGCAACTGTAGCTGTACAGCACTTAATAACAGCACATTATTATGTTAGTTTTCCATGATTCATTTCAGGAATTCAAAGTACATGTATCCATTTGTACTTACTGCTTAAATGCTTTGCAGAAAAACATCTTGATTGTAGAAGCAAACCGTATTTGTGTGCAAAAAAATACTATTTATTTGGCCAAAACTGGCAATTGCCAAAGTGACCAGAACACAGAAATATACCGGATGGATGTACCATTGTGAATGGCCAATAACGGAAGAAAGCCATGTATTGTTTCACAAAATTTTAAGATGTTTTTCAGAATAACTCATGAAAAATACTTATTTTCATTCTAGAGGGTAAAAGCCTTCTGGGAAAGATTTTACATCTGTTCTATTTTGGTTACAAAAATCATAATTTATTTTTTTCCCCATTAAAACACAATTCGGAATATATTTTAATATGAAATCCTCCAAAATGTTACTGAAAAAATGTTGTTAGAGTTCCTTGGGGAAGAAGGAAGGGTTGTTTCCTTTGCACTTCTCTTGTGAGGGCGTAAGAAGGAAAATTCTTTCTAATAGCAGTAGTTTAGTCAAAAGCTGTTTGAAAAGCTGATTTGACTCAGATAGTGGCCAATTCTTGATTTAGATTTTTTAGCTTTTATTAGCACGGTACAAACCAAACACTCCAGTTGGGGTTCCAAACTACAACTACCAAAAATCTCTGATGACTAATACTTCCTGGCTGGACTTCACGCTGGCTTGGAAAGAACAAGACTACTTTTTGTCTAAGCCTGTACTAATGTTGTTTAAAAGGATGCGAAAAAGGTTGTGCAGGCCCATCCACAAACATCCATCTCTTGCATATGCTTGTGGTGGTTTTGCTACTGATTATAGGGAGAGCTAATCTAATGTTTAATTAAATCATTTAGCTTTATTCACAGTGTCCTTTTTCCCTAGCTGACTGTGTTTTTCGTGCAGGGATTTGCTGCAGTCCCCAAAGAAGAATGAATAGTGTTTCCTATTTTGACCACAGAGTGATCCGCTCATGCATGCTCTCCGTGGACGTTGCTACTGACCGGCTTCCAGGGAGAAAAAACATCCGTCGTCCACTCTGTCCCAGCCACGAGGTCATGTGGTGGCAGAGTGTCCTGCTGGTGGGCAGAGCATGTGACGGTGAGCTGGGATTCCTGGATTCTTGCCTTGCACTGATACTGAGTCAGGCTGTGACCCCGGATGAATTAGGTAGCCATTAATTAAAGCGAAGGTGATAATACCCACATCTCCCAAATGTCATTTCTGTGTGTTTAGGAGGCTCTTTCACCCTCAGATGAAACTGTGGAATGGCCACAAATCAAAAATCACAGCTCAAAGTAGAAGCAGGTCTGAGCGCACGTCTGATTTTCTGTAGGAATCTGGGCCCACCAACCCATAGGCTCAGAAGCACCGTATAAACTCCTCATGAAAATCCTCTTTTCACTCAGAAGATGCTCTGTCTTCCCATTCCCACTCCCTCCCTTCCATCAAATAAGGACCTTTCATCTGGCTGTTTAATCCCTGCTAGCACCCACCCTCATACCTTGTTCCTCCCTCGCTCTTCATTAAGCCTTACAAAATGTATTTCCAGTCGACACCGACTGGAAATGTAATACTCCTGAGTGCGCTGCCAGCAAAGCTCCCAGTCCTTTCCTCTGCTGGCCTCAGCTGCTGTTACGGTCCAGCTCCCCCAGTTACTTTTCCACACTGGGGAAAGGCTGAACTGGCGGGAGGGCTCCAGCAAGACTGGGAACACCCAGGGTTGAGGAGAAGGCTGGAAGCGGAGGCTGGAGGGAGCAGGCTGGGTCAGTTTGCCTCCTCTCTAAATTGGTCTCAGGCTCCTGCGACTAAACTCTCTCCCTCCTCCCTGGCACAGCACCCTCCCATGGATGCTCTCAAATACAGAATTATTACCCACTGCCCTATTGGGAATTGCACTTTGTAAGAAACTCACCCACCAGAAGAGCTCAATTTCCAGTTGATCACCTTATAATGACCATATTTTCAGATGTCCTCAGCATTTTACATTTATTTGCCAGATACTTTCTTGAAAAGTTTGGCTATAGTAGACAGAGAGGCAAAACTTTATGAAACGAATAAATAACTGTAGAAAGAACTCATTCAGAAAACCAACACACTGTCCAAAGGTCCAATTCCTACGTGCACTTCAAGATCCTGTGAAAAAGTCACTGATGCTTAATGAAACTTTTTCTTCGCATTCATATCAATTTTACACATCTATTTTTCTTTATTGTAGTCTGTCCCTTGTTTGCTATTGGTACATTAAAAAATTGTATCTGCATTCGGAGAGATCGTCTTTGATCTTTGCACTGGTTTCACCTAGCAGCTTTGTGGTTATCTTCAGTCTTATATTTCAGATGACAGTTTCTGCAGGCTCCCTTCTTGATTCTCCCTCAATTTTCATTCTCTTCTTGGGTTGGACTTTTCTTTAGACAGGTTATTCTCAAAGCAGAAATTTAGGAGAGTTGTATTAGCCTAACACACGTTGAATTTCTACTTCCTCAGGCCGTATCGCTTGGGCAGGGCTGCACCGCGGCTAACCAGGAGGAACACGCCTGCGGACAGTCGTGGCCGCTGGGAATCGAGAGAGCAATTCAGCCTCACGGGACCTGACTGTGCTGCCTCCAAACCACTGATCCCCCAGGTCAGGGAAACCTTTGGACATACGTCCCGGGGCTACCTTAATCCTTTGGCACCCCAGAACACTGTAAGGATGCTCTAGCAGGGGATTATGCTACATCTCAGCTACAGCTGCGTGGCGTCTACACATTTCTTGACACAAAGAGGTTGCTATAAAATGACTGCTCAGTTCTGAAATGTTGCTGGCAAATTGTCGTGAACATGGGAAAGAAACAAGAGTGTTGAGAGCTCTGAGTATCATTGAAATATTTAAATATTATGTACAGTGATGCCTGTAATTCAACATTTGCTGTGGTAAACACAGCAGAAATGACTGTAGCATAATGTTATTCCATATTCTAAGCCAGATTCTTGAGGTTTGTTTTATTTATATCACATGTGGCTGGGATAAATAATTCTAGGAAGGCTCATACCATGTATTTTCTTTTCAAGTTGCCAAAATATCTTAGAGAAGTCGATGGTTGAGGATTCTTCTGTGTGGCTAAAGATTTATTTTTAACCTCTCGGTGTGCCAAAATCAGGAACAATTATTAATCTGTCCTGAAACTGCAGATACAACCTGCTAGCAACAGATGGTGTGAATGAAAAGCCAGAAGTGGCCATTTTTAATATTCAATAGATTAAAAGAAAAAATGACTTCTTTAATCTTATCTAACCTCTTGTGACCGAGGGTCTAAGGTATTGACTTAAAGACAATATCAATAGCCTTGATTTGAACCTGAATCAACCAGGGAGCGGGATCTTCCGAGATACTGTGTACCTCTAAATGGTGCTGCGTGTCCCTGGGCTCTGTGACCCTGGTGGGAGGTGGGCACGAAGGGCTGCTCTTCAGCAACCCAAAAGACGAGGCTCCGTCAGAGCACCCGGAGTTGCAGGTACCGGTGTGGCTGCGCTGCGGGGCTTCTTGTATAGGTCTGAACTTGTACGGTAGTTAAGAACCAACTCCTGTCAATGCCTAGGGATGGAAAAGTATTACATTACTAGATATTATCTCAGTCTTGCTGTATTTATACATCTCAATTACAAAATCAGGAAGTATTGCCAGCCATCTTTTGGATACAGCTGGCATAAACACACAAACACATGCACACAGAGAACAAACGCGAAAAATCCCAAACCGGCAGCCTGCTTTATTTTTCAATTAGTTAAGGATCATGGAAATGTGACCCTTGCAGCCTTGTGTGGTGTCTGGTGTCTAGTACAGGTAACGCGCGGGTGGCTGCGCGCAAGTGTAACTGGCTAGCCTTCCCAAAAAAAAGCCTCATCCCAGTTACCAAGCGGGGTGATGCTATGCTGCTGGCTAGACTGGGTTTTGCCCTGTGTGCCACTGCTGGGGGGAGCAGACTGTCGGCAGCAGAGCACAGAATTTCACACCTTCCCATGAGAGGGGGATCCCAACCACAGATTCAAACTCACCTGACCTGTGGGAAAGGCTGTATCTGAATTTCAGGCCCGGGACTGCTCGTTATTTTCCTAACATCTCCGCAGCCCAGATTTATTTGTGAGAAACAAGGCTGGGGGGGGGGACACACAGAACCACAGCAGCAGCTCGTGTACAAAAAAGGCAGCGCTATTAACATGGTGCAGGTGAGAAATAGCCTGACTTTTTTGCAGGAACAATTTCCTAGGTCAGGTATCCCATCACTTGCCAAGCAACTGCAGCAGATGTGGCCAGACGACAACCTCTGCGTGCGTGACTCTGGGACAGACAAAAACCTCTTTCTGCAAACCAAGGGCTGCAATTTGAGAAGCCATTACTGTCTCTATTTTTAATGCCTTTATTGATACTTGTCTGCATAGACCCTGTATCCTGGCAGGCCAACAGCTCCTCACCCACAAATCCCCCTTCTGCTCCAGGGCTCCCTCCTGCAGCTCTGCTCTCCTTGAGCATGGCCCCTCTGCCCCTTTTCCGCCTACGTGTCCGTGCAAAGAAACCACTGACCACGGTCAGGCAGTCCCCTGACAATACAGCATGTGGGAAAGCTCTTCCAGGGCGAACGGCGGCCTTTCAAGAGCTCAGGCTGGAGAGTTAAAGGCCGAAGCGCCATGGGAGAGCACTGAAAGGACATTCAAGTCTTCTGATGAAGGGAAAATGAGCTCTCCCCTGTGGGATTTTCTCTGGAGGATACAAGAGTGAGATTTCTGAACTGGAGGAGTGGAAGAAAAAGAAAAAAAACATGAAAAAATAGTCAGCTAGAAAGATGTAAATTTAATTTAGCACATTACCGTAATGATGATAGGTACTGCTATTAAATGGGAGATGCTGGGAAAGACCCCTTTAAATATCAGTTGATCTTGGACAGCAAAATTCAGTGTGCCCAACAGTGAAAAAAACCACCTAATGAATGATAAAATAAATACTGACTTAAGTCATGGATGTGGACCTGTTGGAGCGAGTTCAGAGGAGGCCATGAAGATGCTGGGAGGGCTGGAGCCCCTCTGCTGTGGGGACAGGCTGAGAGAGCTGGGGGGGGTTCAGCCTGGGGAAGAGAAGGCTCCGGAGAGACCTTCCAGCCCCTTCCAGGCCCTCAAGGGGCTTCAGGAAAGCTGGGGAGGGACTCTGGATCAGGGAGGGGAGCCATGGGATGAGGGGGAATGGGGTTTTAAACCGTCTTTCAAAAGGGACATATATTTAGGTATCGGGAAGAAATTTTTTGCTGTGAGGGTGGTGAGCCCCTGGCCCAGGTTGCCCAGAGAAGCTGTGGCTGCCCCATCCCTGGAGGGGTTCAAGGCCAGGTTGGACGAGAAACTTGGTCTGGTGGGACGTGTCCCTGCCCAGGGCAGGGGGTTGGAACTGGATGATCTTTAAGGTCCCTTCCAACCCAAACCATCCTGTGATTCTATGATAAGTGTTACGTCAGCCAAAGCTGTTGCTGAAAGCAGTGGCCCCGGCATACCCTGCCCCAGGGCGTCCGTCCATCTCTCAGACAGTCCTACAGGGAGCCTGATGAGGCTCTGATCCAGCGATGAGCACGAGTCGCTCTGCTGCCGGTGCCATTTCAGAGCAGTGATCTGCTCTCACCACATGGTAATTAACACAAGAATGAGCAACTAGACGTGCGGAGGGAGTTTGTGGGGAAGCAGCGCGGGGTGACAGGGCTATGCCTTTTGTTGGCACTGTGGATTTCTGCTGGAATGGAGCATCCATGTAACCCCGGCCTGGGAGGTCTCATCTAATCGTCTGAGCAGAAATCACCAAAGCATTCCTCATTTCCCCTTATGGATGAGAGATGGATTCCCTGCTTAGCTTTGGATAGGTCTTGCCCCTAGAATGTATTCACTGTACTGAAAATGGGGTTGTGAAGTGAATATTTGGGTTTGTAACATATTTTTTTTTTATTTCTGATTACTCCATTTGTGACAGAAAAACACTAAAATGTCTGCCTGTGAATGCAACCTTCTACCAGGCTCTGAGATATGCTCCTAAATGTCCCGCACAGACCTTAGCAGTTCTAGCCAGCCAGTGTATATTTTGCGGTGAAGGCCATGCAGAGTTGAAGGATGCAGAACACTGAGAATTCTTCCACTGCATGACGATTACAGAAACCTCTGTCCTCAGTAATCCTCTGCTGATCATCTGTAAAAATCAACTGTTTAAGAGCCCCCGGTAATTCCCATTTTTGACAGACATGAATCTGAACAGCCTGAACTTCAGGTGAGTTTTCCTTACAAACCACTTTCCGTGCATAGACCTGAAATGTACGTACAGCCCCTGCCTTTGTATCAATGCGTTACGAATTCCCACGGTGTCTCGCAGCATTCAGCTCTGCATGGTCAGACTCCTCGTCCGAGCTTGGAGTTTTGCAGTGTTTCATACTTCATGGCCTGAATTCTAAGATTTGAGTTTATCTCGGTTTTCTAACCTGTAGTGAGAAGACCAGGCTACTGCATGGAAGTGGGGCTGAATGGAAAAGACATTGTACCGTCAAAGTCTCTTTCATGAAGATGTTTCATTTTGAAGTAGCATTAAGAAAGGCAGAAGAAAACGCTCCTCATGATCACACACAATAACATCTACAGAATTTCTTACTATCAATCGGGACATACTTTTTCTCATGGCTGTGTGGCAGGTCCCTCTGTCTCCCTGGCTTCCAGTAGAATTTCTGCTCTATCACCGATGCATGAAGTCTGAATATCAGAAATGTATCTTGAAATGTGCCCACAAAACGTAGGCTTCCTTAACGAAGATATTCTGCATCCATGCAGAAAATAGCTCCAGCGCTTCTCTGAACGTCTCCAAAGGACAACCAGCTCTCGTCATCACAACGAGGCAATTCAGAAAAATAGATGAGGGCTCCAAGACTTAATACGAGAGTGCTCAGGTTGTTGTAGAAGTGGAACTTGCATTATCTTTCTCTTTTTTTGCTCTGTGTGTGTATTAAAGTTCTCATTCATATTTCTCCTATGTGTGGTGGAAAACTGTTAAGCTGCATAACATCACTGCAAATATCCCAGGTCTGTGCTCTGTCTGCTAGACCTCGTTGCCTCACTTGTTTTTATTTCTCTTGGTTTGGTCGCAGAGAAGAGAGCTTTCCATTTAAAATTAGCATTCCAAAGACGTCCGGAACTGAATAAGCCCTGAGAGCTCACGGGGAACATCTCCAGTACTATCTGTGGAGGAAACAGGAATCTCCCACAGTTCCTGGTGCTGCCCCCCCTTTCCCATGCCCAGTTCTGCTGCAAACAGGAGCAGTCGGTGCCGGTAAATACCTCTCACTGCGGCGCAGCCTGGAACCCAACACCGGGAATGAGCTCACGCCATCCTTGGCACAAGGAATTCTGATATGAGCTTAGCAGGGATGAAAGGTACTTGAGGCACTGGATGATGACTTATGAGCACCGTGGGAGGAAGTCAGCCGGCCACGAGGAAATGTTTCTGCTGTCTAGATGTACTAAGGAAACACTGCAAAAACAGAGAAAAAGCCAGAGAATTGGAAATTGTATCTTGGTGGTTTTTTTAAATCATGTTGGAGTCCGCTATTTTTTGGTTTTATTATTTAAAAACAAAACAAAACAAACCAAACTCAAAGCATTTCCCTTTTTCTTTCAGTCTATACATTGAATCATGCACAGTATGCATTATACAGCATAGCCCGGCCCCAGTTTGGAGTAAAAGGAGAGGAAGGTCAGCATTTCACTGACTGAATCCTAAGTAATGCCAGACGGCCTGACATCACGTAAACTGAAGAAAAGTCTGCAATCACTTAACTTCTTTTTTTGAATGAGTGCCTGGTGCTGGAAGGTATCTAGAGCCACTGACAAGGAAGGCATCTCAGGACACTAAGCATTATCCAGGCAATTCTCAGCTTCTTCCAAGATTCAGTGCCTCGGCAGGCAGGAGCAGAGAGGTAGATTTTTTAGCATCCAAAAAAAGAAACATGAATTTAAAGTTAGCGTGGTTAAGGCATGCCCAGCGGTGTTGCCAGCAGCTTGGCAAACCGTTTTCTTTTGATTTTTCCTGTCTAAAGGACCAGGTCAGAGTTAGAGTTGGCATTTAGCATGAGTGTAGAGGCAGCTTTAAGTTTACCCCTCACCTGTTTCATCACCAGACCATTCTCCGTAGCCCTCTCAATGCAGCTGAGTGNTATATATTTATAAAAATTTCAGCAGCCCACTTAGCAGACTTCTAAAACTGGTGATGAGATGACAGTGAGAAATATGAAATGTTCAAGTCAGGGACATTTTTCTGTTTACAGTTCGTGCAGTTTTATTTTAAAAAGGACTTCTATGAAAATGGAGAAAGGTGGATCGCTTTTGATTCACCTCCCCAAAAAGATATATATGCACGTACATATATGGGGGGTGTGTGTATATATAGATACAAAAATCTATATAAAGAAAGAACGTTAGGGAAGAAAAATTATATGTATGACTGATGAGCCTAATGACCATTAGAACTAAATCCCATAATGTCTTGGAAAATTCAGATAGAGCTAATACTAAATAACAATAAATCTGATTTTTCTTGGAACTTTAAAACAACTTTGTTATTTTCTCTACTATGTTGATTTGAAAATTACAGCATGTTTTCCCTGGTCTGCCAATGGGTTTACTTGCCATTTAAGTGATGCAATTTATATTCCATTAATTTGAACTTTTCTGATAGAATAACACCCAGAAAAACAGAGTGTGATATTCTGGCATTATTTTATTATATCTGTATTGAAGAAAAGGAATTATTTCAATTCCAAGCACTGAGCTGGTAGAAATTATTTTAGCTGCAGGAGTTACAACTAAAGATAGTGTTAAAACTGCGTTTCTGAGACAGGAGTCTTCTGCACGCACAAACCCCCGCTTGCATGTGTAACAGAAGTTGATTTTGCCAGTGTAAACATGCAGAAATACCGGGGCAGTTGCTAAAATGGTGCATACACATAACACGAAATTCTATACAATACTATTGTAATATATNGATCTGTTCTTCCATTTGTCAGTCTGAGATTTAACCTTTTTGGAACAAAATCATAGAGAATTAAGTCATTTGTGGAAATGGCTGTAGTCAAAGACCATGAAATAAAACCAGGAGCATATATAAAATAAAACTATCCATGAGATGACCATGTATATATATATATATATATATATATTTATAAAAATTTCAGCAGCCCACTTAGCAGACTTCTAAAACTGGTGATGAGATGACAGTGAGAAATATGAAATGTTCAAGTCAGGGACATTTTTCTGTTTACAGTTCGTGCAGTTTTATTTTAAAAAGGACTTCTATGAAAATGGAGAAAGGTGGATCGCTTTTGATTCACCTCCCCAAAAAGATATATATGCACGTACATATATGGGGGGTGTGTGTATATATAGATACAAAAATCTATATAAAGAAAGAACGNAATATATATTATATATTGTAGTACTATAAATTCTATACAATTCAAAACTACAATAATAAAATCTCTCTTTGTTACTAATTCTTAAATTCCCAAAGGCCTGAGGCAGTTTTGGATCTATTGCATACCTCCCTGTAGTGGTAAAGCAGTTTAATGGGAATTCATACACGTGGAATGATCTTCTTGTTTCCCCATTCATTTTTATACATTGTCGATACACTCAAATTGCATAGACTTATAGAATATTTATCGTAGAACCTAGACTAAGCATGCCCTGATGGTAGAATACAAACTGGTTTATTTTTATTTTGCAGCTCATGAGAAAATGTTCACGTGCAACGCTTGGCCCATTGCAGACCCAAGTGCAGCCATGACACCGCTGCGGCCCCTGCCGATGCCATGGTCAGTGAATGTACCCTCGTGCCAAGAAAACAGACAATTGTGTCTTGCTGCTGCAGAATATGGAGGAAACACGCTTGGCAACTGAGAGAATTCCCTTGGTTCTGCTGTAGCAAAAGACTGGTGTAGACTCAGAGTTTCCATTAAATAGAAAAGCTTTGCACCGTAGTTTAAACACTTAATTTTTAATGACTAGTGCAATAGTTCAGTGGCTGGGTAATAAGCCCTGTCACGCAGGCACTCATCTGGAAAAATCCACTATATTCTTACTAGGAGACCCTCCGCCATGAAGCTGCTACCTGCCCTGAGGCAGGTTCCTTAGGTTTCCCTGTATGTAAAGTGAGAATAATGATATTTACTGTCCTTTGCGGGATGCTTGTTTATTTATTACAGTACTATGTACTACTCTTAAGTATTAGGAAGCCTATTTCCAACTGACAAAAAAATTACTTCTTTAGTTGTTATCAGTGAAATATGGTCAGTCACCCAACAATTTGCTTCTTTGGCATACCCTCCGCTTGCTGCAATGAGGAATAAACCAAGAGTATATCTCAAGAAATATATGGTTAGAAACAATGCTTTTATGTTTTCCATATTTTGTTATTTTTGCCTCAAATCACAGTTCAGTTCAGCGTGATCTGACATGGCTGAAAGACTGAAACCCCCACTCCTCCGAAGCAGTGTTTATTATAGAAACCCACAAACTTAACCTAACCTAGAGCAGCTTTTCCAGCAGTGATACAATTACAGTAGTTATTGTTGCAATAAACCAGATGTTCCTGAACTGGAATGAAAGCACTTCCCCCCGCATTACATTTGTTACGTTGCCTCTTTTCAAGTTTCACATCAGCTGTTCAGAAAGCTCTTTCTTGGTTGAGTGTCACTTACAGATTCTTGCTGCATGAGTCTTTTAGCGTGAAAGAATGAAATACTGGCAGGCTTCGAATTTCCATTGCTTCCCTTGAAACCTCAGACATGACAGTTATCAATGTCACTAATTCTTGCACTGGTTTAAAGACATTTTTTTTTTGTCCTTTAAGACACTTTTACTTGGCTAAAGAAACATTTTGAAAAAAACCTACCTTCAGATTGAATGAGGACATTGTTCTGTACGAAAAGAAATGTTCCACTCCTACACAATCGATGCAGTTTGCTGCAGGCTTCAGTGAAGCCGTCATTTTACCCCACCATTTTGGGTAACTTCTTCGTTAGGCAATATCGGCAGCTTTGGAGAACAGCAGCTTTTCGAACCGCTGTATCAGCCGTGGTTGCAACTGTGAACCACAAACAACTGTTCAACCTTCACTGTGAATATCTGTCATTTTTTAAATATTACACACCTTATATTTTTATAAGTCAACACATTTCTAATATTTCCCAGCCAGATCAAGTCCTAACTGTAAGAATGTACTACAGCCTTAGACATGAAAGTTGTTGTATGTATTTTACGTGTGCAAGAAAACCTGTCTAGGAACAACGCACACGAAAAGTCAAGGAGAAGTCAACAGATTGCTTTATTACACTTACTGTGCCATATAATAGTACGATAAAGAAACATAAACTAGGCTTCAGGTTTTGTTTACTTATAGGTGATTCTCATGAAAATACGGGAACAGTAAGAATGAATTATCAACGATCTGAACACGTGACGGCAATCCTGGAAGAAACCTTTGTGATGTTCAGTTATAGCTGCTGCTCATTTTTCTGTTCGCTAATGGTACACCCTTAGTCAGCCCATCCCCCTGGTAACTCTCATGTAACAAGGGAGACGAACCAGGGACGAATCCACCCCATGAAGTGGTCTGCTAAATTTACACTTTGTAAAATGTAAATGTTTCTTAGAGAAGGAATTTACATGACTCTGAAACACGGCCCAGTTTTTCACTGATGTGGTAGGGGATGCAGACATTGTTGGCCTGATTTTGCAGAAATCTTTGAAAATGGGCCACAAAATAGCTGAGGAAACCCAAGAGGCACCCACACGTTTGGAAGCAGATTATAAGACAGCTCTGCTGCTCAGCCACAACCAGCTCCCTGCTTTCGAAAGGCACGGTATCGATTTCACATTTTTTGCTTTCCTAATGAGAATGTGTCAGAGCTGAAATAAATAAATAACTAAGCCCCATGTCCAGGGAGCCGTGAGGTCTTCCCCATCACGGAGGCCGGGAGGCCCCTGCGCTTCCTCCCCAGCCGTGACATGCCCGGTGAATATTTCCACCACCCACACTTTATTCATTCCTAACTCTCCTCACCCACTCATCATCACAGCTGTGCGAAGCATCCATTACAAACCCTGAAGCCATCTGAAACCTACCTTTATAACTTCGTTATGTGCTTCTCACACAGCTGGGATTGGTTGGACTTTTGGTAAATGAGCTTTCGAGACAATCGACCCCCAGTTTCATGCAAATTTGGACCCAGGTTAAGGTGAATGATTTATGGGTTGCATATTTTGAAAATCACCGAGAGAGTTTCGTATCACTGCATCATGCTTCACTGCGTAGATCTCTGTCATTTTCATGGAAATCACAAACGATGTATGTAGCACACTGCCAAAGGGAATAACAGCAGCAGTCAGATCCCAAATGTGCTCCGTGCGTTGCGAACAGTTCCTGGCCTGAAGGACCTGGGGAAAAAAAAATTTACAAAAAAGAGCTCTTTTTAACTCTTTAACACGTTATTGCTTCAAAGTGTAACTAACTCATAAATTTTTTATTACATTCCTTCGTTTAGCACATATGCATGCCACTAGTGTTTCAATTAGACGGGAACTCGGGCAAGGAGTTGCTGTAACGATGCTCTCAGGCAGGAAGTAGAGGGAAACCCAGACTCCAAAATTCACATCCAACGCTAGATTTTCTCTAGTCAAAAGGAGAGATTTATTTCATTAGTGATAAAATTTTGAAGTTGCAAAATTTGGATTTGGATCCTCGCTGAGATTTTGGCCATTGCGGTTAGCAAAATTCAGCAGCATATTTGCTAAATGCAGCAGCCCTACTGAGGGCCATCTTGCTTGGTCAGTTTTGAGAACTGCGAGGTAATTTGCTCTAAAAACACTGACCGAAATTATAGATAGACAAGTTTTTTAAAAAGAACGATTCAAAGGATGGGTTTCAATATACGGGACTCTGTGGCTTCTTAGTCAGACAGTACTGAAGAAACTAATTTTGCATTTTAATTTTTAAAGGAAGCCCAGACTGTCTAAGGGAGAAGTACCAAACACGTCACTGAACATCTTAACTCGTAACAAAGGAACTTCCGTAGTTTCAGCTTGTGACATGACAACTTCTTATCGGCAAAACAATCTTTTTCTTTTTTATTGTGAATGAGTCCATGCAGAAGATTGTAAACACCTCACCAGACCCCAACTGTGGAGCGCCGCTTCCTGCTGATACCAAAATATTAATGTGAGCGAAAGCCAGAGGGACGGGTTTTAGTGTGGTGAACGTTGCTTTGTCATCAGGTGACTTCAGTTATTTTTTTTTAAATCTTGTTTATCAAAGTGCTTTCAAGACAGGCAAGGAAAAGGCTCGAAAAGTTTGTGTAAATCCTGAAAATGGCTTGAGGTGGAGCTGTCTTGGAATTAAGGGCATATTAAGAAAAGTATAAAGGGATGGGATTCAGCTGAGCAAGGTTGACAGGGACAGTGTAAGCAACGGTATCTGACCTAGTCACCGTGGTGTAGGCACTGTTGGGTCTCAGTTCACGTTCTCCTGAATGCCTGAGGCAGGTAAGACAAATCACAGCCTGCGGGTCTCTGTTTCTTCCCATTGGCAACGAGGGGATCGTGAGTGACCAGCTGATGCATAGCTAAATGTCTCTCCACCTCCACGTTAGGTGAGGCGAGCTCCATTCCTGGTGTCTGCCGAGTACCGCCCGCAATGCGAATCTGGTGGAGGAAGGAGGAGGTCGGAACAAACATGAAGCGCCGTAGAGGTCAGTGCTCTATCCTGTGCCACTAAAAGCAGAATTCTTGCCTTGGTCAAGAATCATTAAATAAAAATTGTATGTAAAAGATCTTCATGGAAACATTAACAATAAACGACAAGACTATCAGACGTACTCCGTGATGTACAAGAGTACAAGAATAAAATAGAAGCAGATTGCAATATCAGAACCCCAAAGTGTGTTTATAACAGTCTTTAATCACCACCTTCGCTGTGTCCATTTGTTACTCGCACTTGTCAAAACACCGCGTTTGCCTTTTGCTTAGGGCCTGGCTTGGTGAGCATCCTCATCTCACATCGACATCAACACATTGGAGACTTACACCCAGGGAGAGAGAAAATAGAGCACGTAGTGCTTCGCATCGCATGTGTGCGGAGCGCTGTGAATCAAGGAAACAACTGCTTTTAAATAAATGACGTGAGACTAGGAAAGTGATAACAGAATGCATGATTTGGGAGCAAAACCCCAGCCCCTTTGAATTCCTTTCAGTAACAGTAAAGAGCGGTGCCACTTACATTGCTGAGTAGTCAGTTGGCTTTTCCACTGGGTAATCTTGATTCTTGGGGTTGGCATCGCTGTTATTTCATGTCATGATGAGCTGTGACTTAGTGTGGAAAAAAAAATAATTGCTGAAATGATGGGATTTCTCTCTCCCTCTTTCTCTGCATCACAGAAAATAAAACAGAATTTACATTTTATGAACCATTTGCCAAACTTCATATCATAAACACCTTCCTTTTAAATGAATGGATAATAAAAAGGAAGACAAAGGAGATGCGTGAGTTCAATATTTAAAAGATTTCCTTTCCGCAAATTCTTTTGTTAAAAAAAATGAGAAATACGTTACGGGTTTCATTTAACAGTAATATGAACAAAAACATGCAGGCAATTAGTAATGAATGCTCAAGCAAATCTATCTGTTCCAAAAAGAGGTGTCATAAAAAATGTTACAACTGAAATTTACTGCCGCTGAAGTCAGCAATAGCATTTCCATTTTGCCTCCAGCCGGAGGAGGACTTGGTTCCTAGGAAGTTCACTTCAAAGATGATTATCTTTATATCAGCAAGTCTAGGAGCGAGGGCTCCGTGGCCTTCTACATGAATGCTAAAGGGAATACAGTGCTATAAATCCCTGTTTCAGCAATGATAAGGGCTCTGGCCCCAGTTGAAATATATACACTACAGTTATACGAGTTTAAAAATCCTACCAAAATCTGTGAGTAACCACATCTGCAGTCCTACCACAGGTAAATCTCCCAAGGCTCTTGTTACAACTGTGGCTTAAATAAGCAGCCCAGGGCCTGTTTCAGTGTTTGTTATCAGATTGTTCAAATATTTTACTTGCGTTTATTAACTGAAGGAGGTCTCGGGCTCTTTGTTTCGGCTGTATGCAAAATTCACCAAATTCACTGTTCATCCTCTGCAAGTAGAGGCTGAATTATCTGGGAATTTTCAAATAATTTTGTTCAGACTGTAACTTTCAATTAATATAAAAATAGACCAGTACGGACTGCTTTAAGTTGATGCTGTTTTGGCCTAACAAACAATCAGTCTTTCAAAAGTCTCTGATGGTTAAAGCCAGTGGCAAGTAAGCCAATTTCTTCTTGATTCTGCTTCCTCTCGTCTATGTTTTATTCACAATTTTTTGTTACTTGGGATGACTATAATTGTGTACAGCTTTGAATGGGACCGAAAATACAGTTGCCCGCTTTTGCACTGCTACTGAATCACGCATCCCGGCTCAGCTAAAAGGAGAAGGGTTCCTTGTTTGCGTTCCCAAGGTCTTTCCAGCAAACCTCAGGCCTGAAATCCCTCTCTCGGGGCTCCTCCCGAAGCTGTGCCCCACGACTCCCGCAGACTGCCTGCCTCTCCTCCCAACCTGCTTTGAGCTCCATCTCTGCTGCTCTGTCTCTTTTCCATGTGCATCCCTGCCCAAAACAAACTCAACCAGGCTCCCCACCCAGATCTTTTAAATTCCTGGGCAACCCTACGGTTGCCTTTGTTTTGGGCAGGAACATGTGCTGAACTGTCTCCCGCAGCTCAGAAGCGAAGGGCGGTGATTAAAACCTGCGATTTTCAACAAGGCTTAACCCAACCTATAACAAAACCCTCAGCAAAGATGTAACCACTTCACAACCCCACGTGTGTGCATGTGTGGCATGTGGAAAGGAATTTGCCAAAGAAATGGCCATCCTTCCCTGAATTTCCAGCTGGAGAGGAGCCACAATCAGGACCAGGACTCAGGCAGTTCCATTCATTTGAGAGACGCATTAAAAATGTTTAATTCTTAGCCTTTTTGCTTCTGTTGGGAGTAGAGCCCTTATGGTTTCTACTTCGGACATCAGGGGACTAGACAGATGTACAGGCAGCCACAGCATTTTCTTCTGAGCTGACTTGATCGGGTGCAGCAGAGCCTGGGGTGGCCTGCCCTCGTCCAAGCTGATCGGTGTTAGCCATTGCCTTCACGAGACCACGGGGTTCAACCGCCCACGGCTCAGTCTTCTCTGGTGGGGGTCTCTCCACCGATGCTCTGCTGCAAAAAACGCAGTAATGGATAAAGCATTGCTCATTGAACTTGTGCGCGTCACATCTGTCCGTCCCAAATAACACAACTGCTGACGGTCTAAGACAGCCTTTCATACCCTGAGAAGGCTTGTCCGCAGGATGTTCCATCGTCACTTGGTGGCAGGAGGAGTTCTCTAAAGCAGCGTAGTGGCCATTGGCAGGGAAAGGGAATAGGCAGGAGGCGTTCCGTAACTCGGCATCTTCTTACAGACAGAGTTTATGTTAAGGTGGGTTATCACACATAACCAACCCTAATCCCTTTTAAATGAAGGTTCTGTTTATAGCTTATCAAGGTCAGGATTATAAATCCCAAAACAAATCACCAGATATAATTAAAAGGAATAACGCCAATTATATTTTCAGTACTTGAAACATGGTCTCTGTACGCGAAACATGGTCTGTGTACTCCTTGGACTTCTCACAGGTAAGTACAGATGGTATCTTTGTGAGCTAACAGTAACTTGTTTATTGTAGTTCCTTTGTTTTTACCACTAGCTCGAAATACATACCAGTATTAAACATTGTATATGGCATAACAAACTAGTTAATTCTTTCAGTTTTCCAGCGGTATGTTCAACAGAGCTTTAGAAGTATTTCCAAATAAATTTCCAACCTTTATTTACCCTTTGTAGATAAATTCACTTTGCTTTTTTCCATGCTCTTTTTGCGGTCAATGTCTAGCAGTCATCGCCAGTTCACCACTGCGAATTTCACAAGAATAGAGGGTTTTCTCTACATGTCACAGAACATTTCGAAAACCAGAATGCCTTTAATCTTTATCACATAACTTTGCAACACAAAGCCGATTCTGAGAGATAAAGTACTTCCATCAAGTAAAGACAACAAAAGAAAATGTGGTGGTACAAAAGTAGCACATGACCTCATCTTCCTCTTAAAGAGGTAACATCTTCATATTAAATTGAATACTTGAATTAACTTTCTAAAGATTTTTTTTTTAAATAACTAAGTTAAATAAAAAAATCCAAAAGCTTAATGACAAGAAAAAGAGAAAAAGAAAGTTGGTTTTTTTAGTACGGTTAACTAGAATATAGGTATTCTATGAGTACAGCCAATTACTGTAGTTCGTACAGCCAGCGGTGCTTAACTAGCAGAAATTCTGCACAGCAAAAGTGTTGGCTTTGTGACATGCATAAAGCACAGTAAATAGTAAGACTATGTACAGAAATGTTTAATTCTTTCAATTAAAGAGGTTTTATCAAACCCGGTATACAACTTTGGGCTGGAAAAAATGGTAAGGATACTTTGCAGGTAGAGAACATTTTCCTGATGGGATCCCAAGTCGTATTTATTGAGATACTCTTTTTTTTTTTTTTTTTTCTATTTTCCGCTGAAGGTGTAGGGGAAAAAATAACAGAGAGTTGGTTTTTTCCTCATTATTTGGTGGTCCTTCCTTGAAACTTTCCAAACCAAAGCCATTTCTCACATCTGGTTGGAACACAGATCTTTAAGACATTCAAGTAATTCAAATCAGATGTAAAAATCTAAGCTACACTATATGAAATTCAAGAACAATATAGTTACAGGGTTAGAAAAGTCTGCAATATGGCACCTCTTTTAATCAATAACAGCCTCAATTCCAGTTTGTCTGTAAATACGAGACTATAATTAAGAATGATCTACTGCGTTAATTATTTCAATACCCAGGATAGCAAGTTACCGGATTAGTGACACTTTACATCCATAATATTATTAGTGATTTCTTATCCCTGTGCTCTAGATGAAGTCCACAGCAACAGGGTCTGTATTAAGATTGTAGTTCCATTGGAAAATATTGAAGATCACTAATATCAATACGTACTTCCTTATCGCAGCCATTTGGGGCTGCTTGTATTGACTGCCGTTACATTCCAGCAGTTCTGCTTATACCCAAACGGTAGTCGTTAATTTCTATTAACTAAGTCACAACTATACGTAATTTAAATTATTTCCAATAAACGTTCAATTAATGCCTGTTATCTGCATTTCATTTCCATTGATTCCAAGAAGCTACCGTTGAGCTTAATTGCCGCCATAAGAAAACCAGTTTACCATGGGCGTCACTGGGTCCCCAGTAATACCACTGGACAGCCACGGGGCCTGATTTCTCTTCCTGCCAGGCAGGAGGGAGCAGCTACACAGAGATGGCCATGCAAATCGATGGCTAAAAACGCAAACAGCTGCAGCGGGAGTTGACCAGAGAACAGCACCTGCCCCATCACCAGATACACGCACTTCTAGGACACGAGTTCAGTTGGCCGGAAAGTATTTTAGAGGTTTCCTTCGACTTAGCATGAGAAAATAAAAGGAAGCTACAAGGGACTGTTGAAAGTAACACAGTATTCTGGCTTGTTCCACTTGAGTTAAAAAATGTCATCTGATAAAAAGAAGTTCTAGACTAAGAGAAAAATCAGTGCAACTTGTTTAATCCTGTTCTTTTCCTTATAATTTCGTCCATACAAATACTCTGAGTGACCAAGAAAAAAAAAAAACAAACTCCTGTCTGTAGGACTCAGATATTTTTGGATACTACAGGTTCTTAGCAACACTTTAAACTCATTAAGATTAGATCACCATTTTAACATACAAGTCGGTTACATTTAGACTCTCAGAAACTGCCAAGTCATGAAAACAAAACATCTGCCTGGAAGTGATGATCTTGACTAATGTTCCTTTTGAAGAGAAAAGCAAAGGAATCAGCATGCTGAAAATTAAATGTTCCTACGTTTTCAGAATGACATTTTCAATTTTGCATTGCAAAATTTTTCTTTCCCATTTTACATACTGTTTCATGTTGAGCTCTAAATGAAATATTTTGCTTTTATTCAATAAAATCGCTTGATTGACCAACAATTATTTTATTCATAATCATGCTTTGTAACAGCTTTCTGGATCGTTTTATTGCTTTCATTAGGAGTGGAAATAAAACAACCATAAGACATTCCCCGAGAAGGAAAAATCTGGATCTCACTGGGCCTTGGTTCGAGCATTTTTTCATTAGCTTCACTTTCTGGATGCGTTCAATGTCTTATCCAAAAAGGCCCTCCAAGCTAGTTCTGTACAAAAGTTGCCACACATCCCGCATTGTAGTACAGTCAAACCTCATGTCCATTATGAAATGACAGCGGGATATGGCTTTTCCTAGAGTTTTATTACAGCCTGCTGTTCTCTAGCAGTTCTGCATTCACACAGCAAATACAACACATGTTGATTATCTACGTTTGGGGCTGGAGAAGCATAAATTACCATTGGACCTATGACTCCCAGAATCTGAAGACAGTCAGGTAACTGTTATTCCATCTGCACTGGCCAATGCGTTCCACGGAAGGCTGGGCTCTGTGTGGCTCAGAGGCAGAGCTGCAGCCACCTCTCAAGGTGACAGGGTCTTGGGTAATAGTTACAAACTTTGCACCTGAAAGAAAAGCGGCACCTCTAAGAAGCAAACCCAGATGCTGAGGGTTATGGGCTACAGGTTAAGGGGCAGAGCTGAGCCTCTCAGGCAACCCTGACACACAAACCTGCATAACAAGGAGCTGACCCACACTCCCCATAGAGGACTGATGCTCTCAAGAGCTGATGTAAAGAACTGAACAAAGGAAACCATTTGCAGTCACAAAAAGAAGGAATTTTATTGGTCTTAGAGAACTTATCTCCTGAAACCTTATCTATTAGCTATTTACACAGACATCAGTGGTGGTAGATATTATCTGCACTTCCTTTTGATTGCTTCCCTTTCATGGCAACATTACCTCCGCCTGCTCAGGCCTGAGCCTCTCCTGCTAGCCCTCACTCAAGATCCAGCCTCAGGAAGGCTCCTGGAAAGCACCCTCCAGCAATTCAGCACAGAAAAGACAGGGGCAGGGCGGTTCCTGGGACAGGTTCACACCTACTCTCCCATCACCCAGGTATTCCAGAGCACAGTTAGTAGGAGGTCTCACAGCTGACAGCAGCGTAAAGGACTCATTCCTTTATGGATATTCACCATTTCACCCTGGAACCTCTCAGAAAGAAACAGAGGCACTTCTTAGCAGTGGCATTTATCCCAAGTACAGGTTGAAAACGTGCCATCCATATTTCGTTCATATCCTATGTAATAATCAGAGAACACATAAAGCAAGTAAAGCTTAGTTTATTTCTACTTCTTCTGCAGCCTTCTTATTTCCTCTTTTCGTGGAACAGAGGTAGTCTCACCCCATAGCCGTGTTTCAACCCAAGCTTCTCAGTGGAAACCTCGNTCTTCTGCAGCCTTCTTATTTCCTGTGTTTCAAACCAAGCTTCTCAATGGAAACCTCTACTCATATTCCTGAATCCCAGCCTCCTGCTCTTGTAGGACTAAGATTCACAAAGTCCCACATCCTTCACACGCAACAGAGATGAGATTTCAGTCTCTTTTTTTCCTCTGACGGTACAACTGAGTCTGACCTTATCCACAAAAGCACAGGGAAGAGCATATTACAGACAAACAGAAAAAAATGAAAGCAAAATATGACAGATATTAAAGGCAGGTTGATGTCACAGTTACCTCTTGGTCCAGGTGGTGAAACTCATCCCATGCTCTGACATGGCATGAAAGCAATCGTCATAAGACCCACTTCTTTATTCACGGTCCCAAGGTTAGAAAACTGCACTCTTCAGTGTGCTGCTTACCAGCTGTAGTAAAACACAGAGAGCTGCTGCTGTGAACAGACAGAATTGTATTCACCTTCAAGTATTTTTTTGCCTAATTCAAACAAAGGCAAAGCTCTACCAGCCTGGAAGTAGGTCATACAAGGAACAAACTGGTAGTCTCCAAAGACCACTGCACAGTTCATCCGTCCTCAGAATAAAGTTGTTGAATAGCTACATGTAGACATCCATAGTGAGTGTGAACAGCGGTTCCTGACTCCAAATTTATGATGAGATATCATGCATAGCATCTACTAGTACTTCCATATCTTGAGCCCATTTTCCCAAATAATTTAACTTTGAAATCACAGACCTTGACCAATGTTTTGTTACGCGGCACACCAGATAATGTTTTTCTCTTAATTCCCTTTTCAGAATTTCTCAGCTCCTCTGAATATTTGGATTACCCCTATGAAAAAGTAATTTTGCTCTGCAGCCTCTGGAGGTTTTAACCTCAACAATTTGACCCTCTGCAGTTTTTCAGGCTCTATTTCAGGCTCTGCAACCCAGAAGCAAAGACTGAAGATTACCCAAGTTACTTAAGACTGGCTGATGAACAGTTGCTATTTCTTGCAATGCCACAGCTGATGCTGTTTTCCTTTCACACTCAAATTACCCTGGAAGCCCTGCCCAGTGGAGCAGGTGCTCTCAGGAGATAAGCAGCAGTGTGAAAAGTTTGGGAACTTATCCCATTGTACAATAAACTTGACATCTAATCTACTACTTAGGTCTGTAACACACCCAGCAGAGTTAAACTAATCAACCACTGCGGTGCATCCCTCCCAATGCTTTTCAGTGGTATTCCAGACAGCCACAACTTCTGTAACTAAAGATGCTCCATCTACATGTTTATTCAGTTTTGCACACGCAGACGTTCACTCAGCCCTGGACAATAAACTCAGATGACAGCGGTGTGGAGGATTCCCTTCCCAGCTGGATTCCTCCAGCAAGCGACCTCCTGGTGTGCAGCTCTTGCGGGATTCGGTCACTCGTGTGGTACCTCACCACTGAGCTTTATCAAGCCTCAGGTGCCTCTGAGGATGTGCAGGACTTTAAAACTTGGATACTTTAAAGCTGGAAAAAAAAAAAAAGGTGTATGATGCTTAAATACCTTTGGAGATAGGCATTAGTTGAGCTAGGTTTTTTGGGATTTAGTTTTACTTTATAAGAAATAGTACTTGAACTTGACTTCTGCAACAATTTAGATTCCTAAATCTACTCTCTAACCTTGCCCTTTGTGACTAAGGCATCTGAATGAGTGGCAGAGATTAAAATAACCACCTTTGATAATTCTCTAAATTCCTAAATTAAAAGCACTCCTCTGAGATACATAAATGGTTTGCCTGTTTCACATAGACCAGAAAATCAGGACCAAAGTCCAAGAAAAAAATGACATATCAAAACATCAGCTGAAACAGAAGGTTCCAGCTGTTTCAAATGCCACTAAACCACAATGATTATTGCTAACATAAATAAAGCAAAATCTTAATCCAGCTTTATCAAGGAGTTACTAACCATATTTCTCTGTTCTTCCAGTAGTTTTATGAGAGAGTGCGTGTTTCATAAGCAAGGAGAAGGATGGCATTTTAGCAACGACTTTCTCTTGTACTGTAAAACACCTCCAAACACATCTACCAAACAGCTGAACTCAGTCCATTCATATACAGCAGAAAAAAAGAGACATCAAACCAACATCTAAATTATGTCCTTGCCAAGTGGCTTGACTTGTGTTTTTTTTTTAATTGAACAATGTCACTTCCTCGTGACCACTACAAATGATAACAGTTGCAAGAGCTTTACAGTTGCTAAACCAAAGGAATGGCTGGAATTTTTTGGAAAAATTTTACAGCTTCAATACTCAGTTCAGGCTGACATTTTGTACTTTAAAAGCTATCTTTAAGCAACTAAATAGGTGGCAAAGCACTCCAGAATCTGGCAAGACAAAGGAAAAAAAAAAATCAAAGCCTGGAAATGCCAACCCACTGCACTTTTGCTACACTCCATGATTGTGGTGAAGGGTTTGGGTTGTTTCATTTGCAGCCTCGTGGCTCCCTTCATTCCAGTAACAAAAATGCCAATAGCATTTCTAAATTAAACCCAGCATCTTGTCCCTTCTATTTAGGGCAGCTTTTTCTCTGCCCCACCACATCTCCAAGCACAATGCCAGCTCTCTCATACCATCTGTGTAAACTTCCCTCCGCTGTTCCAAAAGTGCCTTTTTTCCACTGCTGGGATCCTCCACTCAAGGAGAAAATTTTCAAGATGTGATCTGTGAGTAATTTTTTTGCTCGCCGAGTTAAACTGATCACACAAAGTCCCCCCCTCTTCTTTTTCTTGTTTCCCCACCATTATGTTAATGGTCAAAATATTCTCTGAGAATCCTAATTCTAGCTCTTCAGAATATGGGGCAGGGGGGAAGTACACTGAAATTTGGTGCCAATTTAAGTGTTACTGCAATTCCTTAGCATTCCACAAGACTCATTACAAATGACTAAAGGAAAATATTTTTCAGGACACCAAAGAAATGCCTGCAGCAGGACACGGCACAGGGAAATCCGAGCTATCTGGAAATGAGTTCACTCTCACTGGAGCAGCAGAGCCACACAGCTGGACTGTTCAGGTCCTGTACTGCACTGCTTGCAAAGACGTTCAGCTTTTGGGATCCAGTGAAGTATCTCTCCCCAGCAGTTAAGGAATGGTGTTTTGAATTACAGTAATTTTCAGCTGGACTTGTGCTTCTACACCTTTTAGATTCTAATCTCTTGCCTCTAGTTGTTTACCCTGGAATTCCTCTGTAGAGTCTGTATCACTCCAGTAGCTACCAGCAACTCCTTGGAACTGGCATGGGAATAAGTTAACAGGGTGTAAAGATTTGAAAAAACAAAAAATTATTTTTTTCTAGACCTGCAGAGGGGATTTAGGATTATGTGTTTCTACTTGAGAAGTGAGAATGACACAGCACTGGCATGGATTGCCCAGAGAGGTTGTGGAGTCTCCATCCTTGGAGATACTACTCACAAGCTGGTTGTACATATCCTGGGCAACCTGCTCTAGGTGACCCTGCTGGAGCAGGGAGGTTGGACAAAATGACCTCCAGAGGTTCCTTCCAGCCTCATCCTTTCTGTGAAACTGTAAAAAAATACCAAAGTTGGACTATTTGTTAAAGAAAAAGGCCAAATAGGTTCATGGGATGGGATAAAAGACATCGACTGGGTTCTCTGGAATGAGAGGACGTACTACTGGTAGTTCCAGATCTAAGAATCAAGTCCCTGTGTGCTCACATAGTGACAGATGAGGTACGCAGCTACCAGAGCAATGACCATGACAGGACTGAACTGAAGAAAAAAGGAGAGGTTCCAGTAGCTCTGTCATCACTTCTCCAATATAAAATTGTTCCTTTGGGCTCCCATCCTAATTCTTCTTTTCCCTAATATAAAGTACCTGGTAGATTCACTGTTAAAGTGCATGAAAATTTTGGAGTTGTTCAGCCTGGAGAAGAGAAGGCTCCGGGGAGACCTTATAGCGACCTTCCAGTCCCTGAAGGGGGCCTACAAGAAAGCTGGGGAGGGGCCATTTGCAAGGACATGTAGCGATAGGACGAGGGGCAATGGTTTTAAACTAGAGCAGGGCAGGTTTAGATTAGACATTAGGATGAAGTTCTTTACAATGAGGGTGGTGAGACACTGGCTCAGGTTGCCCAGAGAGGTGGTGGAAGCCCCATCCCTGGAGACATCCAAGGCCAGGTTTGATGAGGCTCTGAGCAACCTGATCTAGTTGAAGATATCCCTGTTTTCTGCAGGGGGGTTGCACTAGATGGCCTTTAGAGGTCCCTTCCAACCCAAGACATTCTATAAAAGGCTGGCTGAACAGATGGAACACACCATCTCTATTTCTCCTTGGTAAAATACAATCTCTTGGCCATAGTTACTAAGTGTATTTCACTGTTTTCCTATTGCAACCAGCTTACATGCTTACGTTTGAATGATAAGGGAGCTTATAGAGAAAAATATCTCCTATAATTGTTCTGCAAACTACATTGTTCTTTAATACGAACACAACAATGAAGTTGTGTTCATAAACTTACTGTTACTAATATAAATAATTACAAAACCATAAAAAAATAAATGCACACAATAACCAAAAGTATAAACCCACCACTACTAAGTACCACTTCATAACTGTGGCTCTGAATTATTACTGCCTCACCAACACAGCCGCAATATCTGACTTTATAAAATCTTCCACTCTACAAATTAAATGAATTGGATAATTAAGAAAGCCTAATATCTGACTTTAAAAAATCCTCCACTCTACAAATTAAATGAATTGGATAATTAAGAAAGCCTATGTTTAGTCCACAAAGTGAAACCACCATTGCTACAGCATGAAAATGAACTCGCATTTTAAAAAAATGGCAACATTTCCATTCCCTGGCATGCATGATCCATACCTCCTTGCTCTCTATCCGCGTGAAGAAGCTGGGCAGCTGCTTTGCTCGGCATAACAGCCTCAGGTGCTCTGCTAACAAACTTCAGGTCTCCATTAGAAAATCTTCAGGGCTGAGACTCTGGCTTCCTCCCTATCTGCAAGACACTTCACTCCTAAGAATGAATAGAAAATTACAGATTAACTGTAGAAGTCTTGATGAAGGAAAAAAACCCCACCATGGCACACTGGCGTGCAGGTCTTGCGGTAGGACCTGGCTGGCGGGGGCTTGTTTCAGAGAGGGCCAGGATGGCAGTGGCTCTTCACAACAGCTCGCTACTACAGCATCTCCTGCCGCCGCAGGGAGAGGAGCAGGCCTCGATGGAGCAGTGGCTCTGCTTGTCCCTGCGGGTCTGGCAGAGGGGGAGATAACCAGAATTAAAGGCCTGACCCCACCAATAACACCCGTACCCCACACCCCTCTCTGCTAGCCTGGGGAAAGGAGGCAAGGAGCAGGAACACAAATAAAACACAGGGTGTGTGAGACAGTTCACAGCGCAGCCTGCGCCTGCTCCCCGGTTTTGCGGGGGGTTGCACGCGAGCATTTGTACGTCTGTGAGGTTTAAGCAGCGCTCACGCATCCTTGTGGCTGGGCAGACACAGCCCACATGTGCGTGACAAACGCTCTCCTAGAAGAAAACGGGCAAAAGAAGGGGAGAGAGGACACTCCTTTTCCTTGTCTCTCTTCCAAGCCTTCCATCATCTTTCTGTTGCCAACCTCCCTTCTTTTCTGGCCAGACTGTCCCAGATTTCAGTTCGGGAACATGCCCTGCCAGTCAGCAGTGGGCTGGGTGGCTGAGGGTTGCCATTAGCTGCCCTTCCCTCTCAGCAGCATCGTTGCTCCCACCACTGCAGCTGATGATAGATCCTTACCTCTGTGTTTTCTTACCTTGTGCCAAGAGGTATCTATTATAACTCCTAAAACATGTTGCCTGATTACCTTCATATTGCATTAGCTCTATCCACAGGACAAAAATACACCTATATAGGTGATGTAAGAGAATTACGTGTGTATGTTTTATACTGAATGGCATCTCCAGAACAGCTGCTGATACTGTGCCAGTTGCATTTTACTTATAACATTTTGGCGACTGCCAACAGGATTTTTTCTGCTGTATGCAGATGGCCAGGTGTTGTTATCATTCCACCCACGTGCCTGAGTCCAGTAACAATCCTGCTCCTGGCAAAATTCAATCTTTTCTCATCTCTCGACCCATGTTCATCTTCGTATTGTTTTTTAATTAATCTACGGTTAGTTGAAGCTCCTGCCATAAATCAATGATTTCCTTTCAATTCTAGTTAAAGATTTTTCAATTTCATAAATTTGCAGCACACTGCTCAGAAGCTGCTAACAGCACACTTTTCTCTCGTTATCAAATCAGAGAGGAATGGGCTCAATGAAGCGAAAAAAAACCCATAAACTCAGCACTGAGGACCTTCAGGCTTAAGGGCCTTTCTATCTGCCCTAGACACACTGCAAATGAAAATATGGTCTTTTACCACCTTGAAAGCTACAGGCCAGATCCCCTCTTGGTGTAAAGTGCCATACCTCTGTTTTGGGACGCAAGCAAGACGTCCTGATTTACACCAGCTAAGGATTTGACACTGTACGCTGCCTCCTCTCTAGCCGAGGGAACAGCTGCCTGTGAAACTGCTCCTCAAAGAGGAATTGCTGGAGTTTTCTGTGACTCTGTATTTCCAAATGCAAGTTTTCCATACCTTTTTATTCTGGGAAGCAGTATTTTGAGGGCTGCAGAGAGTTCTTCAGGGGACGCTCGCATTGAGGATGTCTCTGTGCCTCCATGTGCAGCTGTGCTCAGCGTATCTTAGCACCGTTATTTAATAAAGTTCTAATTGTCCTGGGGCTCAATTTACAAGCCATTGGCAAATGGAAAACAGTCTTAAAAATCCCAAGCCTTTCTAATCCTGTTTTAAAAAGAGAAGATGAACAAATTACACAAAAGAGAGCGATGAACATACTTACTTAATCTTAAGTGGCATGAGAGGGAAGTAACTATTCAGTCAATGAAGGAAAATGCAAGCTATAACAGGTTTTAAGGTAGTTTATCAGGGTGGTCGGGCGCACAGCAAGATCTGTGAACTGCACACACCAGAACCAGGCCCAGTTACAGCATCCTTTACCCCTTAAGCCCATGCTCACTATGCATGTGTATTACATTAAACTTTTCCCTTCTTTTCTCTAGTTTCCCTTCCGTGCATTTTGGTCTAAATTTTCAGAAAATTGCATGCTCAGTTCCTACGATTATGCATGTAATCAATTAGTTATTTATGTATACAACTACTGTGACCAGGTATGCAAATCTCCAAGCAGCTTTTGCCATTTTCCAATAATTTAGCCCTTTGTCATTTATACATCCACTTTTGTTCAAAACAGTAAGTTCATGGAAATTTAACTCATTTGAAACATATGTGTAGATCCATATGAACTGCCCAAAAGCGTCACAAAGAGAAAGGCTAACCTTGTTGTTAAGGCAGGAGAGCGCGAAATCTGGTTTCCATTCTGAGTTCTGCCACACATTTCCTGTGTAACCTTGGGCAAGTCATGAACTGTAACCTATCTCAGCACAGCTGACCTACATGTAAAGCAGACAGAGCCATCCTTACTTTGCGAGGTTATTGAGACGTTTCGTTTGTTAGTGCACACGAAAAACGTCGAAACAAGTCAGTGGAAGGTGCTAGAGAAGTATAAGCTGTTAGTAATGGTATTATATATAGTCACAGTAACAAACAATAGATTATCTGTACTCAATTTTAAAACAGTAATAAAGGGGCAAACATGGCCATTGAGAGCAGAGCAAAGAAAAAGGCAAACAAATTCAAGCAAGGAGATGAATGAGAACCAATCAGTAATGGTGAGCATGAGCAGGCATGTGAGTAATTAACCTCTGCAATGCAATTTTTACTGTCCTACTAGGTCTTGTCCTTTTACAAAGGGCCACAGCGTCAGAAGACATTTAACTGGCATTGACCACCTCACCGTCTGTCTGATCAGCATGAATTATTCTCCATTAATCGGGATAATTCTGAGTGATATTCATGCCAGGTATTGGCCAAATGCTGGTGGAGAACATTGTGCTGTGGTCAGTTACAGGGAAACGTGCCCTCTTTGTTTCCTTAGACCCCAGAACAGGACTCCAGAGTCAGTTCTGTTGCTGTGGTTTCTTTCTTCTTTTTGGACAAAAGTTAGACTTCCACATCGCTTCACTAAATGTTTGGGGTATGGCCTTGTGGGAGCCATATAGATCATGACATATTCTGAGAGAATACATCTCCTTTTAAAAATTACCTAATTTTGTAGCTGACCTATATATGGCACTCACACTGACATCATCAGGAGTCTAGAGCAGACTGATTGCAGTATCTGGCCCAAATTTATGACTTAATACAGCAAAATGTTCAGTATCCTCAGATCCAGCTGGGATAAAATGTTACATCTTGGGCCCCATGTAGCAAATTTCCATTTTGATTAACAAAATCTTTCCCCATGAGAAATGAAGCAAAGCTTTTGAAAATATATTAAAGATCGTATCTCTTTACCTTTGTGAAACAATTTGATGACTCTCTATTTCACACGCGCTATTCCTTGGGAAGATTTGTGAATCAGAATTAAAAATGAACATAGAATGAAGAAGGAAAATTCTGGCACATTAAGTTTAAGGTTTTCTGAGCTTCAGGCAAATGTCTGAAAATATTCCTTGATCCACACCACTAAAGGCGATTGTCATCCCCGGAGTCTGTCTTCACACCGCAGCTGAGGAAGCAAGCCTACCAACAGTACATTTGAATTTGGTACAGAGAGCTTTGTACTTCCCATGTAAAATGTCTTGGTGCCCACAGACCGAAAACGCTGTGAGCTGCTGCAGCACATCGGCCTCCCAAGTTCCCTGGAATTCAATCCCTGTTTGAACTGGAGCATATCTTTTGGAAAAAAAAAGATATCATCTTGATTTAAAATGTTCCAGTGAGGGAAAATACACTATAAACTTTGGGAAATTATTTTAATAGCTAATTAAACTCAATTAAAAATCTATGATGATCAGAAGGGAGCTTTGCAGGGGTCCTTATCGCCTACAGAGAAGGAGCCCAGATTTACTATTTTATATGTGAATTGCACCTGTGTGATGTCGTCTTTTTTTTTTTTTTTTCAATGACTGCAATACAAAAACACACTGACTATAAAAATCTGGCCAGCAGAATGATTAAAGAGTAACTATTCCCTTCCAGGTCTTGTGAAGTGTTTATTAATCCTATTAGACATAACCTGGAAAATTGAGATAATGGGCATGTGCCATAGTAGTAATTCCACCACCATTTAGCTGGTCTTCATTACTCTGAGCTACAGTCCATGGAAAAACACAGGCACTTCTACAACATGATTCATTTCATCTTAGGCATACACCTACCTTACATTTAGATGGATGAATCACATTTGTAGTATGTGTGTCAGTTAAGAAAATTTGGGCCGTGGCCCTAGCTCTAAGCAACCAAGAAAAGGCCAGATGAAACAGTTCTCCCTCGTGGAAAATGATCTGCAAGACAACAGGGCGGAGGGAGGCAATCTTCAGCTCAGATCCATGGTGTTCCCCTGCCATCGCTGGTCCTGCAGCGCTGTAGAGAAATGCCCTAAAGCCGTGTCACCACGAGGAAGTGCTGACTCCTGAAAAGTGCAGATTTGCCCAGCAAAACTGTTGGAGGCAAGATCCCAATGTCCATCTTCCAGCGCTTTAGGGATTTTACTCTAGGCTAGATGCAGCCGAGTCCCGCTGGCTGCGTGTAAGTTAGGTTCACTCCTGGAGCAGGAACAAACCTCAGAGCTTCATGACTCTAAAAGGAATCAAGTCCCTTTGCTCTGCGATGTGAACCAGAGCACAACAAGGGGAACAACAGGGAGATTCACTCCAGAAACTAACTCCAGGTCTATGCTACAGTGCTAGTGTACAGATATCCTAAGTGTTGGGGTTTTTTTCTGACAATAAGGTATATGGATCTGTGCTCAACACTTGAAGGCTAGATCTCTATTAGTGGTTGTTACCTGCTCCATCCTAGTCCATAAGCTGCTCAAGACATTCAGTTCTACATTCCCATTGCCAAAGCAAGCAGTCTGATGCTTTTTCTGTCTTGGGATATGTGGTTGCTGACTCCTGTCAAATACAGCTGGTAAGTTCAGAACTACAATGCTCACTGCCTTTGGATAAAAGAGCACAGCAGAAATACCTACCTTCCCTCTCTGCTCGGGCTTTTGTTACTCTACAGGCTTTAAAAGCATTTGTCACTTTACAGTTCAATCTTGAGTAGAATTTCTTCCAGCACTAATGGAGATAATTCTGGGAATAAAGTTCCTAAAATTGCTCATTCCTTAAAGGTGAGATTCATCTTTCATTTTTTCTGTAAGTGTTGTGTTCATCTACAGGCTCTATAGAGTTAATAACAATAATGCAGATTTACACAGGTGGAAACTTATAACAAGAGGTCAGATGAGAAACACAGCTTTCATCAATGTCTGGGGTCATCACTGGAATGCAAAGAGATTGTTTCATTTGTAGAAGACTCGGTAATTGTAGTTGGAATATTGTCTACCCCTTTCTCCACTCTCCAAAGAAATTACCTAATAGTTTCCAATTGAGATGGCTTTTAAAAGAATTTGGTTTTGATTCAGTCATCATCTCAGAATAAGGAAAAGTACTTTACCCTTAAATTGTAATTTTCATTAGTTGTCTAATGCCAGATGAAATTCACATTGTTCCTCAACTAACTTTTGCTCTTTAAATTTTCTCTCCCTTTGATATACTTCTAATAAAAGAAATAGGTGAAAATAATCATCTGCTCTACTTCCAACACAAGATCCAAAAAGTTCCTTAAGAAGCTGGATTTAATTTCCAGACAGGGCAGCTGAGGCAGAGGGAGCTCTAGGGCTTTGCCTGGGATCACACAGCAAGCCAGCAATTGACCTAGGAACAAAATCCAGGTGTGCCATTTAATTTCCACATGCAGACCTCTAACCAGTACAACCAGTACAATTCCTTCTCTCTACAGCTATAGCTGAGTTCTAGCAGTGTTGGGAAAGTATTACTGTTGTGCAGGGTTCCAAAGCAAAGCACGTTGGTTTACCTGAACCTTTGGAATTTTAAAATGCCGTATTATTTTGCTTTTACTGATGAGAAAATGTTTATTCCACCTCTCAGTCTCTATCACAGAAATGATACTCTGATAAAGCTCGGTGTTCACGATCTCTGCCGTCAGAAGATCGGGTCATCAAAAAGATGAAAAATGTAATTTAAAATGGAAAAAAATGCTCAGCTCTTTATAAGACAAATACAACCAAGGGAGATTTTTTTCCCCCGAGTCCCCTGATGAGGCTTTTTAAATGTTGGCTGTTAACTAAAGAGTGGCCTGTTGGCGTATACATGCAAAAGGAGTGTTCAGAGTACTTGTCTGACCTAAGTAGGAAGGGGCTGTTCCGTTTAACGAGGGCAAGGCCCAGCGACAAAGAACTGATAATGGAGATGCCATTGACGACAGGGATGCATGCAGAAGCCACAGAGATTCCTCCTTTTGTCTCCAGACCCATCACAAGGACCAGGATTCTTTCACACACGGGAAGAAACAATTGCTGAGTGCCTGAAGGAAACTCAGTTGAGTCTCAGTTAGTGTAAACGAAGAATCTTTTTGTTCATACAGAGGAAAAATATGCCCATGTCAAGACTTCACATCCATGGATATCAAGTTGTTGGCTTTTTTAAACAGAATTAGGCAAGAGCTTTCTCTGCTTCCTACCACAAAAATGCCTTGTGAACTTGCTGCAGATCCCAACTGTCACATTATTGCCTTTTTCGTTCAGTCTAAAATACATCTACATTTTCTTTCTCCCCGGTCTTTATTTTTATTTTTCATTCACCGCAGGTCTAGCTGCATCACTTTGACCTCTCTGTGAGGCCTGGGTAAATCCTGAAGATGCTGGGCCACAATTCTTAAGAAGGAAACTTCAAGTTCTTTCCGCTTCACTTCCCCTTCACATGTCTGAGGCAGTAAACGTTGCTGCCCCATAGTCTGCGTGGCAGGAGCTGTGTGCTAGCTGTGGCACCTATTGTCCGCATTTTTCCTCTCGTTAGTCTCCTTGACCTTTTATTGTCTTACTCCTGCAGTGTCAGGTCAGACTTAGTGTAGGTCTCCCTTCACTAAGGACCCCTTTCCTTTCGTGGATCACTAAGCAGGACAATTGCTCTATCCATCTTTTCAGGGTCTATTGTCGAGCCCCCCCTGAGCTGAGAAAGGTTTGATTCACTGGGAAACCATTTTGGTCAAAGGGAAGCCTGACTATGTGTCCTTTTAGGAACTCTGTCTTAATCACTGACTTTTTTATCTGGGATATGAAGAGGATTCAGGAGATCAAAAGGTTTGGGAGTACATGGGTTTGACCACATTTTTCCTGGAAATAATGGGAAACCTCCACTGAAAAATGAGCTCCGTTACAATGGGCAAACAAGAAGGAAAGCCACATAGTGTTCCCAGAGCATTCTGAATCGTCAGACCTTCAATAGCTTCCATAGAGAAGGGAAAAAGTAAACAGAAAATGTAAATGGAATGTAATAATTAATGGACCTAAAGAAACAGACTCATTTCATTTGCGCATAATTGGTGCCTTTAAAAAAAAAAAAAAGATAAGTCAAAAGAAATCGACAGAGCAGATGGAGAAGGCTGAAGACTGGAAGCTCAGTCTGGCTGAGTACGCAATGGACGTGTGTGTGGTTACTCAGAATTAGTAGCTCGCCTCACCTTTACAAGTGATCATACGTTCAATGGCCCCATGTATTCCCCAGGACCACGGAATGTTGCAGACTTCTTGTCGGAGTACCACAGTGGAACGACGTTGGTTTTGAAGGCCCTGACTTTGTCACTAGCTATTCAGCCACATTCTTGCTAATGCCTTGAAGATTTCTTCCTGCGTGGAAACCCTGACCACTATTTACCATTATGAGGCCTTAATAAGACAATTATGAAACTTCATTGACTGTATTTCCAAGGAAGTTAACCAGCAGCAGCCATTGCCATTCAGGCAATTTCTTGAAATAGACATGTAGGCGCCTCTTTAGGTGCACAAATTTCAAAGTGTTTGGTTCAGGGACTTAACAAAAAACAGGAAGAACGAAAATACCTTTTTTTCCTGCAATCTAGATAGAACCCTTTTACCTACTGGTATACCAAAATGCTTTTTAAAATGAACATTTCACTCTTCCTTCGACTAGCCATTACCTCTGCACAGAGTCAGCTCACGCCTTTTGTTCAAAACGCAAAGCTGAGTACTGCTGCGTAAGGACAAAAGAGAGGAAAGGGACTGGTCTTGGGAAGGGAGGTAAGCAAAGAAACTTGGACAGAAAGTCTTGGAGAGCTGGACTTGTAGTCCTGCTACCAGTAAGATGAAAGAAAAAAATGTAAGCAGAAGCCAGTCCCTCAACTTTTCCCTTTGACCTGGGCAAAGTCAAGAGGGAGTCAGGCTGTTTTGCCTTTCTCCAGCAACCTACTGTTCCTGGGTATTATCTCTGCCTTTCCTTATTTTTTTTTTTTATACTTTTAACACAAATCATTAAGGATTCTGCTTTGGAAAGTACCCCAATTTAGGCAAAAGTTTGTATTTAAACTTCAGTACATGCTGAGATCTTTACCTGAGTCAAAGAAAAAGAGTCAACTGGACACAGTGAGTGAGTGCCTATGCACTGGTTTTTGGACGAGGAGCTACGTCTGGCTTCAAACAAGCTCAAACTTTCAGGTTAATCGTTTCTTCTCCATTAAGCGAGGAAAAAAAGCCTTTTAAAAAATCAGAAAACTCAAATTAAAAGTCTTTCCAGCCACCAAGAGTAAAAAGTGACACCATCCACACCTCTGATGTTTCAGGTAAAGATAAGCGTAGAATTGAATGAGATGTGAACTGGTTTTTACAGTGAAATTGCTCAGCCTGACATTTCTTCATTGGAAAACAGACATAATTCCCTTTATATGTATGACAAGGAGATTTCTTTTTTTCTTTACGGGCATATACTGTCAGTGAAGGAAAGAAAGTATCTACAGTAACTTTTGTGCCACCTTAATTTGCTCCTGCCATTTGATTTCCCAGCGTCAACCGATCACTTAATGTCAGCAGTGTCACTTTCTGTCAACATTACCGAACAGAAGTGTCCAGGATATTAAATACACTTACATTTACATATAAGAGGAACGGAAAAAGTGATCCAAGCATTTCCTGTACTGTAGAAACACCTGAATATTGTTTCAGTTGAATTGCGACTGACTCATTGACAAGTTCTGCTCTAGAAGAGTCTTTAGTCCTCATCCTCATCTGACACTAAATAGCGATTTTCTATTAATGAGTCACAAATGTATGAAGAAAAAACTTTTGACGGAAAACACAAGTATATCTGCAGACCTCAGGAACTGGTATAGCTGCAGCTTCAAATTCACAAAGACAGAGAGCAATTACCGTGGGGTATGTTTCAGCCATACCAGGGAAGCCCTTTGCATAATGAAAATGCAGTCTACATGGTTAAGCTTATTTCAAAAACCGTTGAGTTTTATGTACCCTTTAAGCTTGATAAAGAGACCTTTGCTGAATACGTCTAAGGATCTAATCACCCCAGATTCTCAGTACGCGGCAATGCCACCAGCTTTCACCTGGTAGTGTACTACAGAAGTTACTTTCTCTCTACCCCTTTCTGCTGGTCACAAGGGAGGAATCTGATCCAGAGCTTGTAACTGTGGTTAAAAAAGTTAGGTCAAAAAACATTCCAGAGGAAATACCTTCAAGAGAGAATGAGGAATTGTTTTCCATTTCTCTGGTGACTAACATTAAGGCTATTGAAAGAGGTTTCCCTCTGGGTTCCCTCTAGGTTGTTTGCCACCCATCTCTAGTATTACTCTTTCGACTGACCTGTTGACAGAGCACTGTACGTGAGGGCTTCCTAACCTGCTTTGGGCAAAACCAGGTAGACCGTTTCAATCCTAGCCTACATTAAATGACAGCCCCCAGGTAAATTATGCCTACATTTTCTAACGGCCCCCTGCACATTTCCTGCATTTTTTGAGAGACCCCATATTGCTTACAATTCTATGTGTTCCAGAGCATAGCTCAGGTGAGCTGCCCCACTTTACCTGTGGAAACAGCAAGTTGGCCTAGGTCTCCTCACCGTTCAGTCTTTCTTAATGAGCTAACCTTGATAAAATGTATTATGGGCCTCATGAGACATTAATTGCCCTGATAGGGAGTTAGATTGAGAATTTAACTTAGCATAGCTAATTTGTCCCACATTAATTTGGAAGTTCTCATACTACCTTCTCTATCAGCAAATTGGTGGCAGCAGGACCTCCAACAAAGTAATGGTAAAAGGGGGTGGAGCACCTCTTCCATTAGCACATCTGGATCAGGAAGAGGATGATTTACTATCCCCACCCCAAACTCCTATTGAAATGAACAATCCCGTTTCTCACAAAGGACTAGTGGCTCTGCTGCATATTTAACTGGAATGGTAATATGCTCAGTTGCATAGCTGAAGATGTAAGAATTATAATATGATTGAGCTAATTACTTCCAGAGAGAAAGAAACAGAAAGAAGCTATAAAAAGGTATGCAGTATTTACAACCAAATACTACTGTTTGCAGAGCTTTAAGTGTCAGGTGGAACATCAATTATTAATTATACTTTCTTTTAAGGGTGTATATTTTCTGGTTTTTGTTAAATCTTTTCTCCATCTATTGGTTCATGCTAACGGCTTCCATAGTACAATGCAGTACACACAGGTGGCCAAAATGACTGTGTATTCTGAGTAATTAGTTGCAGTTAATAACTCACCGTTGATGTTGTATTCAACCTTGTAACTTTCTGATCTTGAGATACTCAGTAAGCCCAAAGCTGTATTAACTCTTCTTTTGTAACAGCTGGACAAGTAGCTGGTTAAAGTCAAAGGAAAGATTCCCATTAACTTTAGTGGTCTGTGAATCAAGCTCTTGATATATATAGAAGGCCCCTGAAAACAAAGTTTTATTTTTTAATGTATTGTCTCATTTGTTGAATAGCATGGCTTACTGCCCAGTGTTATGGCAGTTCACAATGACTATTCTTCCCACCCATTCTCCTTCTCCTCCTTCCATTAATCAGTGATGGGTCGAATTCAAATGTTTTGGAAGTTCTGTCTGGTTTTGATGTGACGGTACATAAAAATATCTACAAAGTAGTTATTAGGGTGCTTGGTGTGGCTGCATTTGTCCTGGGGAAACCTCCCCCTCCTCTCTGAGAGCAGCAGCACATTTTGTGGGAAGGTTGGCAGCTCTACAAGGTCTTCTTTGAGGCGGGCTCCACTCCCTCTGCCCCAGTGGTACATCCATCATTTTTGGTTTTCCTTTCCAAAATGCTTTTCACAAAAGTCACTTCCTTGTTTCACATTACTCCATGCTTTGTGAATTCAGACTGAAACATGCTGTGAAACAGATCTGTATCTGGTGTAAATCAGCATCATCCTGCTGCTCTCAGTGGAGCTACAAAATTTTGTATCCATGGAGGATCTTGCCCATGAACTTTCTACACAAACAGGCAGTTTTGGTGGAGTGAAAAAGGGTTCATGTGTTTTGGGAAGAGATGTTAGCAGGAAGAGCAAGTGGAAAATCCCACCTAAACAATGAGGTGTTCAACTTCACAGATATTAACAACCCCGTTCTGCCTAATGAGATAATTCTGGATGACTTTTTTGCTCTGCCAGCCCTCATACTGTCCATATCTGGGTACTAGAAATTGGTGCAGAGCAAAAAAGGTCTGGGCTGCTGACTGTATAAGAGAAGTCGATTAGTATCATAAACTAACCCTATATAAATAGATTCTTTGCACTCCTGTTTCCTTATATAACTGACCACCTCAAGCACCTTTTAAAAAGTTGCTCAAAGTTTATTCAAGGATGCATTTGGTTACATTTACAGTATTTGTCACTTGTTGGCCAAAAGCGACATAAGGGCTTGCAATGTGCTGCTTTTAACGTGGTGACACTGCCTTTAATTTAGCACAAGTGATTATATATGTTTGACTGTCAAATCACTGTATGTAGCTTTTGTGGTTGGGGGCTTGTTTTATCAAAGAATTCTGCTGAACCTCTTCCAAACCAGAACTCCCATGTGTATAATTATATTGTATTTTCATTATATAAACTTTATTTTTAAGACTGAAAACATATGAAATGATTATGGGAATGTGCATTCTATGTAACACCAACACGTACTTGCGGGAAGAGAAGTTTATAACATAAACCAAATGTTGTCATTAATATACAGGTACAAGATGCATCCATGTGACCCATAAAACTAACGATGGAATAGAGGGATCTGCAAACACATGCAATTGCACTTCAGATTGAAAGAAATTTATAGCAACCTTCATTTTGCATTAAATAGCACCCACTGTGGAAGTAGATGCCAAAGACTCACAGCCTGCGACTGCACAGTACTTGTATAGCCAAATTAGGTGCTTCCAAAATATCCTTCAAAGTGATACTTCAAAAAAATTTTATTATGTTGTTAATACATTTGACTGGTGCTAATACAGCTCTGACGGAGACCTTTTTTAGGTCTCTAAGTACTTTGTCCTGGGACAACTATTTTGGTGGTTTGCCCTAAAACTTTACACTGGGATTATGTCCTTAGTTTAATTTCATTGTCTTCTGTCACAACCCAATGAGGACCTAGTTCCAGTTTGAATAGGTGCCACAAAGACCAACAATTTAAGAGATCTGCAACAGAATATTGTTTAGGGCAGGATCCAAAATTATATCCAACACCAAGGTCCGGCCACGAGGTATAAACTGTTTAAGTTCTGAGTAAGCTGTCATCACCTTCACGTCCACAGTCCATAGCCATTCATAGATTTTTCTTATTAACCAGGCTGTCAAGCATTGTCCCTATGTTATAAATGGGAACTGAATCACCATGTAGATTAAGCTATTTATCAAGAACATACTAAGCATGTCCACATAATTCAGTGCTTGAATTCAGTTCCCCTTTTGCACCCTTACCCCATTGCCCTAAATAATAAGCTGTCCTTTATTTCAAATATCTTTGGTAGCTCCCTATGTAATCCAAGTGTTTTTTCTCTTTGCCTCAGTAACTTTGCTTGACTAATAGCAATTCTTTAAAAAAACAATCCTCAAAAGAAATTAAGACACTAAAGGGTATGTCATGGAAGCAAACCATTTTTGATATACATAGATGTGCACATACAAACATATGCACATGGAAAGCAAGACAGATACGTTCACACACAAACTAGAGACACATCCATCATCAGAACAATCTATGAGTCACCTAAGATAAATGATAACTCTTTCAAGGCAATCCTATACAATAGATCAATAAACAATATCTTCAGTTTGTGGCTGGGAATTTACAAGCTAAAAAACAGGTCAAGGAATAATGGTGATAACTTGCCTTATCAAGCAGTATGTGTGATCGCTGTCATCTGTAAACTACTGACAAGCACACTCACGTGGGCTGATTCTTCCGTCGGGCTGACGGCACAGAAGTCATTGATGCCACAGTGCTGTAAACCTGAGTGGAAAGTCACGGCCAGAGTCAAAAAAACCCTCTTATAATCATGCATAACTTACACGTTAAGGTGTAACAAACTTTTAAAAGGGTAACAAATGTGGAAAAATACCTGAGTCAAATGAACACAGGGCTTCCTAATCACCACAGAAGTTGTCTGAAGACAGTTTTGCAGGCTCAACGTAGCAAATTCCTGCATAGCATCCAGTCTCCAGCCTGAGTCACTTTGAGCTCAACTGCTCTGGAGAAGAGAGAGCTTGGAAGCTGATGAATCACCATTGAGCAGTATGTATGTTTTCATAATCTCCACTTTAAGGAATGTCCATTCAACATCTAAGCTAATGACCATTGGATAAGGGTGCAGATGGAATGCGGTTTCCACATTTGGAAACATGCTGTGATGAATCTGTTCTTCAAGTGTGTTTATGTTTGAGGGACTTTGCATGCGGGCTATCTCCTCAATGGCATGTTAAACTGCTCTCCAAAGAGAAGAGTGCAAGAGGCGAGGTAGTGGAGGGGGAGGAGAAGAATCCAAAAGGATGGAAAAGCTGCAAAATGCATCTCTTTACAAGCACTGAAATTCAATTTGCAAGGTTTGGAGAGCCTTTCTTATTCAAAGGAAGAATAATAAACTCCGATAATTCATCCAAACTCACCACAAATGATTAAATGTTGAGGGGGCTGGAGTTGCAAAACAAGACACCGCGTTTTCCAGTACCTCCACAATGAATCTAATTTGCCAGTACATCATGTGTTCAAACACTCAAGTATCTCAATATGTTTGACAATGATACTTGTAGATTTTCAAAGCTCTGCTAATTTTACACCATCTCCCTCCCTCTTTCCATATCTCCATGTGCATACTGATGTATGCTGTGACTGTTGTCAGTTAAAATTTGTCTTTCATAGTCTCAGCAATGATTTTTGGAATAAGGGATGAGTTTGTGAGCGCACTCTATTTTAGCATGGCATTTTCCCATTGAAGACAATCCGTTCACATCAGATAGTCTGTGGACCCAGTACTGCAGTTTCTTACAGCTTCTACATAGCAGAGAGACGAGAGCTAGAAACTTAACAACCAGTCTTAAGACAACACAGAATTACCCTCTGCTTTTCTCCCAAACTCATGTAAACAACTTCCCCACTCCCAAAATAACTCGCAAACTACCTTTCCCCCTCCTCATACTTATGTATTCCTCTGCACTTCCTGATTTTGGAAGGGAGGTTTCAGAAATAGCTATTACAATGGTGTTTCCACTCTGAAAGAGGAAACACTGGGTGGGAGGAGTTATGAAAGGAACAGAGGAAGCAGAGCTGTTTTCATACCATCTCAAGCTGCACTTTTACAGCAAATAGGTGGAAATGCATCTGGGTGAAGTATGCTATTGAGCCAGCAAAGCCCCACCGTTGTACAGCACAAGGCCAAAAGTGAATATGCATAAACCGGAGCGTGTGTGGCTCCTCGCATCATTCAGCACAGCTGACGCTGACAGGCAGCTCTAAACTGTTGAACAAACTGAATGAATCAAGGTCAGGCCAGAGTCAGCAGCAAGCTTCCCTCCCTCCACGATTCACTCATACGTGAAAGGTACGGACTGGATGGCTCTTCAGTGCGGCTTTGTACAGAGCAGTCGTACAGTAGAAGCCGCTCCATCACATGTTTGTCAGCAAGCCAAGATTTTAATTCTGAACTTTTCCGTGAAACCAATAGCTATATTTTCTGGCTCTGGCCCGCTCGAGTGCTTGGCCAGGGCTATGGGAATGAAATGTCAAAGCAGCCTGTCGATGAATTGAGATTGCTTTCATGCGTCTCCACCTGCTGGCTGGCATTTCACTAATTGCAGTAGCCTGTAGAGATGACAGTGTACTCTTTGAAGGAACGAGCTTACGTGGAAAATCTCAGTTTCACAAGATGAGCAAATAAGCACAACGGGAGAGATTATTGTCTAGCTTGATAAAGAGCAATAGCCTACATCGCAGGTGACAGGTAGAAGACCACTGGGATTTTTCAGGTCGAGCTTTTGAACTTCTGAAGCCTCAGTTGAGAAGATAGGCAGTAAGAACGATTTTTGGAAGGAATTCATAAAGTGTGGAAACATTAGTGTTTTATTTCACTACCAAAACCAGATGCTAAGAATGTTAACGTGCTCTCATCGACACAGTGAAAGAGGGAAATTGTTTATTAATATCTGGAAGCATGAGCATTCTGGGGCCCACAGCTTAGTTTCTGTGTGGTTAGGAAAGCAGTTACTTAGCAAATGCAGGCAGGCAGCTGTTTCAAATGGAAAGGAATAGAAATGATTAATGACTTCTATGCTTTAAAGAAATGAACCCACAGGATTTCTTTCTTCTACTGTGCTGTCCCACTTGGCCCTTTCTGTCATGTGCCCTGGGACTTTCTTTGGAAGTTTTCAATGGTCTGTCGTGAACTACTCTTTAGAAACTTACTGGACCAGATCTGGAGCCAGACAGATGCCAGCTGTGGATCTGATCCATTTGTACATACATTTACAGACTCCAAGCACAGATTATCAGCACTTGATATTCCATTAACTTTGTACTGCAACAGCAATAGTATATCTTGCTCTCAGACACTGCAGTGATGAGCACAGTATTAAATCCTATTTAAAGTAGGATCGGTGTCCTTTTGTAGCCACATTTTTTTTTCAGGCTATATTATACAACGTAGAAGGCAAGGGGCACTCTCAGGAACTGAAACAATAAAGGAACGAACCCTTCCTCTGTTAGTCATGTCAGACATCAATACGGATTATTGGTATTTCATCATCTTCTGCACTTCCAGCAATGGCTTGTTTTTATCCTGCCCAAATTGCTATCATCTGTTTCTCATGCATGCTTTCATTTAGGTTCTTAGGTCTTCTATGCCTAGCATCGGAGGGTGGAAAAGGTTAGAAAGAGGATGAGAAAGAGAAAGAGGAATATGGAGAAAAGAAAAAGGAAGGCTATGCAAAACACAGATAACGTTTTCACTGAATTGTTCACAGCGAATCATCCAGCCAATTTTGTTAAAGTAGTATTTACGAGGGTAAGTTCTCCTCTGACTTGACTTCACGGAATTATTCTGAATTTAATTCTATTCAAAAGGGTACATAATTTGATCCACTAAAGGTTCTTTTGCCATATTGTTGATTAAGTGTTCAGAACTGTGAATGTTTGCTATGCCAAAGTATTATCCCATTGCAAAAGCGGTGTTCCATATTACTAAGCACTGGGAACAGGATAGTAACTACAGAAAGTGGTAAGGGTGTCCACTGCATATCTGTACAATTAAACACAGCTAAGCACATTTATTACGTACCTATACCAGTACCTATACCTGGCAATTCAGCATATTCAGTTATTGTTAGCACTAGAAATCTGACTAAATCAGCTAGCTATGTGAACTCAAAACCATCAAGTAATTTAGAAGGTGTATAAGTTTAATACATCCTGAATGTGTCTAATACCTTGGCTAAGCACAGGCGTTCAGCTAAAGAGAGTCCTCCTAGATTACTTTAAGACCCAGCAGGACTGGAAGATGATATTTCCTTGTCTGCAAGTATATCGCTCTCAAGTCATCGTTTCAACACAGGAAGTTATCTGCTACCTGGGGCAACAATGCGCACTTGGACACAATTAGCCTGCTGTCTGATGATATTTAAGAATTAGCCACATAAGGCTCTCTTATAAAGTTGTCCAAAAGGCTCAACTGATTATTTTAACTAAGCCTACTTAAAATACCAGAATAAATTGATGCAAAATAAAAGCAACTTTTGCACATTTGGGCTGCATGGTTCTTTAATATAATTTATTTCCAGTGTAGGAATAAAGACCAACTCAAATGAATAGTGTCTCCCTTACTATATCTCTCTGTAGATCTCTGTCAGGTACTCAGGTGAATTAGTACTGATGCCACTCAACGCTCACAGGATAAGGATGAGCTTTATACATGTCAGTCGACAAAATCACACATGGAGGTATGAATTCAGCTCCATGTTCAGTCCACTTTACTGAAACCAGAAATTGGTCCAATAGCCTGAATCTTCTTTCACAGGCTATTTTTGAAAACGATGTAACTCAGGCAGGAAGTGCGAGTGCATATATGTGTGTGTGTGTGTGTATCTGTGCTGCTGAACACCATATGAGGGCCAGATATATTTTCTTAAGTCAATTCTTACTCCTTGTTTTGTTTTGTTTTGTTTTTATTGCAAGATACTCCCTGAAAACTTCTCTCTGGTAATCCTAGAGGGTATAGTGACTAGTCCTGAGGTTTTATTCCTACCTGGATCATCTAGCTGATGTGTGTATGGATGAATTCCTCTCTTGTCTTCCTGACCCTTTTTTGTCTTTATGGCCAGTGCATCACATAAGTATTTAGTATATGCTCTTATTTGACACTAAGTTAACATAATATTTTAGTGTCATATTATAAATTATATTAAAATGGTGCTCAACTGAAGGTCTTTCTGTATTGCAGTGCAGTATTTCTGCTCTGCTGTCCTTCCAAGAAAAAGTATATACAAAAAAGGCTGTGAATTTTATATTTTTTTTCCTCAAAGCACATTGATGCTGAGCAGAATGTTAGGCAGGTGAACAGTCATGTGCAAACAGATCATACATCAGTTGGTGTTGCACTACTAGGGAAGAAATACTGATCTTGAACATTTCACTATGAATACCCTTATTAGTGTTTTTCTGTTTTGGCAAGAGAATTATTGCCTGCAAATCCTTTGCCAGTCTCTGAGTATAGTAACAAGCAACTACTACGGAAAATAAAAGTCAGTGGGAAATTGATTGAGAGGCAATTCAGAAGTGTCTGGTGAGCTGTACATTAGCCTGATAGTGGCTACATCTCATTGAATAAAAGACCATGAAAATTAAGCAAAGAAATCAGCACGATGTAACAATCTGTGTAGAAAAAAAGAGCATAAAGCTGTCCAATAGTTTGTGCATTGCTCTTGGTAGTAACATAAAAGATGCCTGACAAGATATGCAGCCATGTGTGTCTCTGCAAAATGACTGGCAAGATAGTACAAGCAGATGGCTACGAGGTGACTGTTTACAGTGAAACCCAACAGGAGGCTAGAGTGGTCCCTGTCTCAGTTGGGCAACCGAAGTGTCAAAGGCACCAAAACACCCTTTCCCAGGTTAGTGACACCTTGCTTCTGGCACAGACCCTTATCCCTTTTCTTTCTGTTCTGCAGGTTGTGGCTTGTAAGCACAAGGGGAGAAGTAAGCTTAAGTCTAGCAGCACAAATACTGAAGTAACTTACTTCCCTGGCTGGAACAAGGAGGAACCGTGGAAGGAATTGCAGCTCTCTGAGTCATACTTCCTCCTTGGAGTTTCTCTTGGAGTAGTACAGCTCTGCACCATGCCTTAGGCTGACACTGGAGTTAAGCTTGTCCATCCTCTTATCCGCAAAGTGATAGATAGAGAGAAAGAAGGAAAGACAGTAATATCATACCCTCAAATCTCCTGATTGCAGCTCTAAATATAGCCAAACAAGTAAAAATCTGTTTTTGGAAACAGTACAACTATTTAGCTCCCAACCCTTCAAACAACATACATGAAAAAAAGAAACCACCAAAAAAAAAAACCCCAACCAGTTCTCTCCCGACCAAGATCCTGTATGTGGAGCCATGTTAAGCACATTCTGATCTCCAGCCAGAAAGTAAAAAATTCCCAACCGCCACACCTATCCAGGGTGTGACTACAGACTATCAACTAGTTTATATTTGCACTTTGATATACAGCACATGCTTAACATCATATGGTGTATCCTTGGAAAAAAAATAGCAACAAGTTTCAACATAGAAATTGTGTTACATTAGGAGGCCAGAATAAATAAGAGCCAATGAGTTGTAGAATGACTCGAGGTAGCGTATAAGATCTCATCTTAAAAATAACACGAAGGCAGTACATTGCAGATGAAACACATAATGAAAAAACATTCCAAACTTCTCTTCTGAGAAAAGATTACAAATAAAATAGGCTTGGGCATGCCAAGTGTAAAATCTTTGATATGGAAATGCAGTAATGGTTAAATGAAATGGGCTGAAAATCTATTTATCAACATTCTGTAATGCCTAGTTGGATCGTCCCATGAGAAAAGCAAATAAGGAGTAGTAGGAGAATATACAGACAGCGTTAAAAAGTTTACATACCTCCCGCTTTCATACCTCAAGATATAGTCCTTCATCTTAACTAGGGGTTTTGAGAAGTTAAAAAGCTAGTATGAAAACACACCTCAGATGATTCAGGAAACACGCCTTGAGACCCAGATTTTCAGGAGTTGTCTAGTATGTTCAGCCCGAGATATATTAAAGGGATTCAATCTCTAGACAGTGAAAAGGAGCCCTCTGGCATCAGGCCCCCCATGAGCGTCTTGAATTGATAACCCTAAACAGCGGCACTGCTGCGCATTTCTGAAAAACCTCAGCCCAAGCTACCAGCAACTGTGAAGGCACTCCATAAGGTCCGTATTCATGAAAATGCCGCTGTGAGAAAGACCACCGGATCGTGCTCTATGTGACACTGCCCAACTTCAATGAGCTCCGCGCATCCAACTGAATTTGGCCTGTTACTGTTACCTCCAATTCATTTTTCTTTTCATTCACACTAGCCTTCTATTACATTATTGCCAATGGGCATGTAAGTCATTACTGCACCCTACATGTGAATCACAAATGCAAGTGCCATGGAAATTAAACTCCTTGACCTGCTCACATTTTCCTCTTTGATGTCAGTCTGAATAGGCATTTTTGACTGGAACGTAGTTTTAATTTTGAGAGCTGGCAAGACAACCACAACCTTTTCTGCAAGGAAGTTTGCCGAATAATTCTTTGTTGTTCTTCCCGAATTACTTTCCTAAAGAAAGAGTGTCAGCAAATAGCACTACAGAAGGCCTGGATCATATTTGCACTGGTTCAAATGCAGGAAACAGAAAAACAGCTACTGTGTTCCTGTTCACACCAGCAAATACACAGTCCTAATTTCATCAGCCTGAACAAGGTGCAAAATTTCCATTAATCTGACACGGAGCTGAAAATGGAAAATATTTTTCACTCATCACTGAGGACTTCTCTCCACAGTGGCAATCTGGATTCAGGGACATCATGGCCACGTGCAACCATGGGGCAGCTGCATGCTCCAGGTCCGAGCCCCGAACATCCAGAGGCGGAACTGGGACAGGCGGACGTGTTGAGATCCCAGAGTCAGCTTCCAGTGGGAGCTGGTGGAAGATGGAAGAGGAGCAGCAAAGCGAATGCCCCTAACCCTGATCCTGCACTCAGGACCCAGGCCTGAGAGCTGAAAAGATTCCCTGGCAACCAGAGCTCTGGTCTTCTCCATGCTGCATGCTTACTGCTGTAAATCAGGAGGGACACTTGAGGCTCCCACTGGCAAAAGGCTAGGTAATTTGCAAGGGATCCAGGACCAATATTTGATTTCCATTTGAAATCACGCAATGTTTTGCTGAAACACTGTAGAGACGTCTGTTCTGAAATCTACAGTTTCCCATCTCACTGTTGCTGACCTGTTTAAAATAATAAAAACAGAAAGCTTTCCAAGATGGATGACACTGGGGCCAGGGATCAAAACCTTACTTGTGTTTCTAAAGGCTCTTTCCATGCTTGGAAACCTGGTTCTTGCATTCATCAAACAGAGAACTCTTTTTTTCTTTTTTTTTTTTTCACTTTCTTTGCCAGGAGACTTCAAAAAGGGAGATGTCTAGGCCATCTATTATGCTGCTAGTCTTTTTCTTCATCTCACAATATGTTTCTTCAAGCTGCGGAGTTTCAGGTAAATAAATATTCCAGAACTAGAAACTAAGCATGTATTCAAATTATATATCCATGCTACTGAAAGGAAGATTTTGTTTCAGACATGTGGCTATCTGGGAAAAATTATTGTTTGATACACTGCTCTGTAATTTGTCAATTAGGACTTTCCTAGAACTTTCAGTCTGGCAAAGAGGCAGAAAATAATTTTATGACCGGGAAGATGGCACAGACATTGCCTTGTTGGAGTTCCAGATGGACTCAAGGACTCACATAAAGTCATATTTTATAGCTATACTGCTGGAAAAGGAAATATTCATTACTGCATCATTAGAAGTAACTACATAGTTAAGATTACAAGAAGAACGGAGTACTAATTTTAAGCCAATTTTTCAAACATCCTAAAATCCACAAGTATTGTTAATTGACTACAAAATGAATCTACCAACGCCTATAACACAAATTTGAAGTTGTTTGGTGAAGACATAGGAATAGTACTTTTGAAACCTCATGATTTTCAGCTTACTTCTGAGATTCGTTTTCCACCGAGAAGGGGGAAAGAAGCTTTGAGAACTATACACTAGTTGCAGCACTGCACTGCCTGGCTGGAGACAGACTTTAGATTAAGTTAATGCCAGCAACATTTTATCATTGATATTGAAAGAACCAAGGTTGACAGAAAGTAGAGAAAGGCCAAAGCAAATATCTTGGGTTTAGGTCTATAACACTTGAAGATGCCACTGTAGGGTGTTTCTTTAAAAACAGAATAGTCAGCACACACTGGACACTCTGTATTTCCATTTCAATATATTTTTCAACACATAGCAGGAATCAACAAGCAGCACAATTTCTGCTTTGATGAGTTTATGTTCTATGGGTGCAGGTACAGAATGCAGAAGAAACTCATCAGAAAAGGATAATGGTGGCAAAAGTAACTTGTTGTAGCCAAAGTATTTGCTACGTAAGTTTTTGAGACTTCTTTCCAAGACATGAGGCTATAACTAGTTGCTTTGACCTAAAAGAATGGGCTATTTCTGGATTTACAAGAGACATTTGCTTCCCTTGCAATTTAACAGTTTTCAGATTTTATCAGTTTTCTCTACGTGCTGATTTCCAAACCTACATGGAGGCAAGGCTTGGCTCTAGATTTGAGGAAGAATGTATATAAACTCTTAAACAAGTGAAAGCAGTCAATGGAAATGTGGATGCTTATGGATTTGTGAGGCCTTGAATTTCTGCTAGTGAAACACCATTCATTACTATAGAGTAGGGGTGTATTTCACACTGAGATTGATGGGACACAGGCTCATCAACAGCCACGAGAAACCAAAAACTCTAGCTACTACATACTGTGCTGCATTCAAAAAAGGAGGAATGTAACGTAGAGAAATAAGAGTCCAGAGGTGTCCTGTGCACGAGAAGGCTTTTGGTAAAAAAGGAATTTGTGCTAGAGAAAGGGTGGGCAGACTTGTGAAGTGGATACTGGTGTTCTCTATTTGTTTCTCAGTCCCGCCAAATAATTCTTACACAGTGTTGGGCAAGACAATTCAATTTCTGTGGGCCTGTTTCAGTGACATGGAGATAATAAAGAATTATTTCTGTCTCCAGCCCTTTGTTTCTTTTGTCTATATGAACAGTAAACTCTTCAAGACCAGGGCTGTATCTTAACTGGATGCATTTGCAGTGCTTAGTATGGATGGCTCTCAGTCTCACAAGTGGCCTCTAGGCACAATGGTATTACAAAAATAATTAACTGAGAGTGTGTATTTATTTAGTTAATTGTACTAACATAAATCAGGATATTGGACCTAATTTTAGCTTCGTGTAAGTCAGTGCATATTCATTGATTGGTCTGCTCTTTCTAGGTCCATTGCTTGTGACAATATTGGTTCACAAGCAGGATGTCAACAGGCACACGGTGATTTCTATTGTTTGGGTGGGTTTTTTTCCTGTGAAATGAGCAGGTGAGAATGCCTTACTGCCTGGAAGTTAACTGACTTCGAACATATATTAAATATACCTGATGCCCATCAATTTGTGAAGATGTAGAAGGACATAATACAAATAAACAACTTCAGGAAGAATGTCTTAATTACTGAGAGATGTTGAACGCATGCTGAACCACTCTCAGAGGCATCCTCCTATACTTTATCTCACTGTCACAATGTCTTTAACTTACTGGCACAAAACCACGTTATTTTCCTGCAGAAAATCGTGCCAAAGTGCAAAGCAACCATTCAGCACCCTATGAAGCCAAGCAGAATTATTTCTTTGATGTAATGAAGCATAAGGATTTTGAAGACCCTCCCTGTGGCTGCTGAGCACTTTCTCTTAAATCCTGAGCATCCTCAGAATTGGTTGTGGTTTTGTACCTAAAGATGTACCTAGCACTTCACAGTTTTCCCTCCTGACATACATAGATCTTTTCTGTTTAGTTCAGAAGGACCACCGAATTGTTTAAATAGAGAGTGCTAAATATTACCACTGTTTTACAGATTGCTGGCTGGTATGCTGAAAGAATATACAGGCTCACCTTTGAGAGTAAATTATTGTAAATGTTTAACTGAAGATTCATCACGTGGTTCCTAGCAGCATCCCAATTTGGTGTTGCATCACACTTACTTTTTCTTTCTTTTAAAGAATTCAATGCATTTTCCTCTCCAACAGTGTTCAGCAAGTTACATAGAGACATCAGAAGTCTTTAATGCAGGTTTTCAGAGTAAATGAAACCTTTTTTTCGGTGTGGTTGCCTTTGTAATAACAGTCTTCTTATTTGTTGGATACTTATGTAAAGTAAGATGAAAAGACATTTTATAGCCTTCTGGCAAGAGGACTTAAAATTAACAGCATACCTGTGGCTGCCCTAAGCCAGGGAGGGAGTCATTTTCAGGCCATGGGAAAACTGCAGTTTTGCATCCTTCGCTTCTTCTGACTTACTGGTATTCAGTATTTCCATAGACTTGTTTTTCATGAAAGTATCATCATCGTGCACAAAAAGAAAAGTAATTGATTCTGATGAAAGAACAAGAGACCAAGGTGGCAAGTGATAACTGTCACCCATTAGCATTTCCCCAAAGAATGTGGTGGTTTAACTTATTCTTTCATTTTATATTTTCACGCCTGGCTGGGCTCTCGCATCCCACACAGTCAATTGGCTGTCTATGCAAAAGCTATTAACTGTCTGATTTCCTCTGGCAGCAAAGCGAAACAGAGAGGTATGAATCTTCAGCCTCCCGGTAACTTTATGGGCCATATCCTGCCAAGAGTCGCAGGCAGGCAGGCTCCCACCGAATTTAAAGGGTATTTTACAAAACAATCAATGGCCCTTCACACTGACTCCCTCTCAACATGCAAAAAGGAAAACCACAAAAAGATAACGATCTGGGTTTTGATCTCACCCATACTGGGCTGACAGTAGGGTAATCCCATTGACTTCAGCCGATTTATTCCGTCAGTCAAATGACTTTCACAGGCTTTGGGCTGGGCCTTTAAACAAATGTAAACTTGATCAGAATCAAGCCCAATCACATTCATGCCCATTCTTGCTTTGAATATTTGTCTTCCACAGCACGCTTCCACCTGGAACGCGACTGACCTCAGCGCAAAGCTTTATTATTTAAATTTGTCAACTATTTTCAGTAAAGGTAATTAGTCACCATTATAAATGCAGAATGCTTTTAATCCTTAAAGCATGCTTGGAGATAAAGTTTCCTACTCATCCACATTGATTACCAGCAAATAGATGCGTCAGTGCTACAGTCCCCAAAGCAATGCAGTTCCTGAAGACATGCCTGAGCTCGTGGGCTCGGATATTGCTGGCTGCAGTGTGGAGCATACTATGGCCAGCAAAACCACCCAGGCCCCTGGGTAAATACTTGGGCTACTAACCTGGCCTGAGCGCTGGCCTGCTCCAGTTATGCCACTCTCAATACTCGTGCTGGCTAGCTGGGAGGCAGGTCTGGGGAGCTGGCTACGTGAGCTGGCGTCACTGCAGGGTAGATAAAGACAGGGTTCATAAAGAGGACTGAACCTAACCTTTAGCTACATCCCAGGGCTTTCAGTGCCCGTGGAATAGCCCGATGGGGTCAGTTGTTGCTCTTCTCACCCTAGGCACTGGAGGGGAGGGACGCGGTGGCCAGCAGAGCGTGGCCAACACAGCTTGAGTGAAGGGTATGTCAGGCCCTCGGCTACAATCCTGCCTGGAAAAATAACTCCGCTTTCACAAAAGCCCTGTGAGATCCATCATGACCCCAGGCGGCTGAGACCCCAGTTTCACAGCTCAAGGAAATATGCAACTAATTGGTATATTGCACCTACTGGGGATCAGACAGACTAATGGCAATACTCCTACCTCAGACACGCTAATACTCCTTTGCCTCTTCAGCCTTTGGGTTGTTTGAACTTTTTCTCTCAGCAGTAACAACTACCTGCAATACGAGAGATGGCAGCGATATTAGATTAGAAAATGACTCATCATTGAACTAGCTCTGTCAAGCAAGATAAATACAATTTAGTTGTTAGCTAATCTATTTTTGTTTGTATTCTCAATTCATCCAAGACACTGATTACATTGCAGTCTATCATGCTAGCATTAAGTATATTTTGTTACAAAGCTCTTTGCTTTGTAAAGTGAACATTTATGAATACAATAGTTGTATTTGTCTGTCAATATTACATCACTGCTGACGTACCGTCCATCAGCTCTCTGTGTCATGAAAGTACTATACGTAGAGGAATATTTTGCGTTTTCAGGAGTTAAATTATGGAAAGGCAGCATTTAATCTCTCAGCATCGAAATAACTAGAAGTCTCATCTAAGATACACTTTTGCTATCTGTCATCTTCATCTGCCAGCCGTTCCTTCCTCCATCTCTACGACTAAAGTTTTGTGGCTCCTTACTGCGTTGAACCAGCTTTGGACTTTGGCCTAAGAAGGAAGGCTAACAGGGGCTGTTTTAAGAGGCCTTGGGGGATGCTTTTGCACCTCCATGCTGGAATTTATCAATGCAAGCAGCTCTCAGGGGTGCTCAGCACCTCCTAAGTCCTCCCCCTGAAAGAATTCAGGCTTTGCATTCGAGTTATTTATTTTCATTGTGCTTCCTCTCACTTTGTTTTTAGTTTTGTTTAGCACTTATCCCTCAGGAAGGCTATTTATGGAAATGTAACATTTTCGTGATAAAGAAAGTGTTTTGCAATTAGAAGGAGAGGAAACCATTTATCTTGATAATAGAGAGAGAAACTTTCTAACTTGCATGGTTGGCAAATCAATTACCAATTGCCAAACTTTGCAGAACAGTAAATATGCAAAGGTGCATGGTAAAAAGGAGGTGAAAAGCATCCTAAAACATGCTGTCTTTCTCTATTTGAATTTACTACCAAGTAAGTTGGCATATCAGATAAGGCATTTATCAACTGTCATATTTTATGAAAGCCTTCACAGACTCAAGTAAAAGCTCTCGCTACAACCACCTCATGATCAAGTCTTTTTCTGAGAATCAGAGAGAGATAACCGATTACTTCGTGCAGGCTGAGAAAAAAAAAAACCAAACCTGTGGCTTTGCAAAGCTCCACCATATGTATAACAGAACTTCAATAACCAACATTTCTGCTGCTTTTCCTAAAACTGACTGCAGCATTATGCTGAAAGGACTGAACCAAACTATTAGTAACGAATTTACAATACTTTGGGAGCCAAACAGATGTGGACATTTTTCAGGAAAAGCATGAACATGCACTAACTGTCCATCATTATCTGTGCCTTCTACTGTGGTCCTTTAGGCCTTTTGTTATATTTCTACTGGTGGTGACAAACTTTTGCAGAGCCTACTGGTTAATCAGAGCTGCTGTTAAAAGAGCTGCTAAGTGATGTGGGAAACCATTGCAAAGACACTTAGCTGAGACTGATATGCTACACTGCATATACAACCTCCTTCCATCTGATAGTACTATCATTTGGTATGGGCTGTGTGGGAGCCTGAGCTGATGGTTCATACCACATTTCTCATGCAGACAAGATTCTGTCTCCCAGATTTAACCCGTAGGCTAGACAAGACTCAGAGGATGGGATGAAAATGAGTGAAGTAACTTCTATTCTTCCTCTTGAGTACATTACACTGCATTGTACTGCTTGTCAGGTACGTTTTGAGACAATGGCTTATTTTTCTCATCTATACCATAAGCTATTATCATCATTATCATTACTATTATTATGTGATATCATTTAAACTAGTCCAAAATTGCATACCTGTGTGCAATTCCATCTCTCTCTTGATCAGCTGAGCCAGACGGATGAGATAACTATGCCACGAGTGAAGCCAGGGCCCCAAGCTGGTTGGGCTCCGTCAGCTTGGAAGTGAAGGCGGCAGAGAAGGTTTCTAAATAAGAGGTAGGTTTGTGAATACAAGCATGTTCCCTCATCAGAAGAGCAGGAAAGAAGATCCAGCCTGAGTTGAGGATCTGGCTTTCCTAGCAAGAAGATGCACTGGAGCACAAGAAACCAGTGTTTCCAGCCAACAATACTGGACTGAGGACTGGAAGTGTGACAGCACTGTCTGAAACAGCCCAGCAGCAGTCACTACCAGCAACAAAATGAATTCGACAGCTCAAAGTGGTGTAACAGACCTTTGGCCTGATCCCTACCCTCTTCCAGCTCCTGCCTGTACCTTCTAGTAGGTAAACCTTAAGAGTGACTGAAGGCAACTTGTGAAAGGATGGATGCCTTATGGGCTGCCTGCTAGGCATGCAAGGAAAGCCAACATCTGGCTAGGCAAGACTCCTTATGTTCAGACTGATACCATCAAAGGGCTCGGTAGATCCTGTTTTGGGGCTGATCCTTGCTAGAGAGTGAGTAACCAACTTGTGAACTGTGGCAAAAGCTTGGATTTTTTGGTGGGTTTAGACGCTGAGACTCTCCTTACTGTAGCATCTAAGTGACTAAGGACTGGATTCAACGTAGGACCGGTTTGGTCCTGTGGTGTGCGGTCCTTGGAGTGGGACAACAATCTGGAGCAACCTGGCTAAATTGTGTGGGGAAGAGTCCGGCACTGACGATGCCACAGCAGCCAGCCACTCTCTTAAAGGGGTGTAGCCCCTCCTTCAACACCCAGTTGGGTGACCCCAGCCACCGAGTCCTCCTCAGCACAAAAGGAGCTGAGGTTCCTTTCCGATCTGCAAGACAGCCCTCCCAAAGCAAGGCGCTGTGGCCTTTCCCTTGGTTGTTGATATTTCAAATAATACTTTGTTGCTGTTATGTTTCTGCTGGAAGGATAACAACCACTAGTCAAAAAATATTTTCATAGCACAGAGGGTGGGCTAGGAACACGGGAAGCTGCACTTGCAAATTCCACACATTGCACTTGAATTTTCACTTCTCGGTGCAGGAACTCTGCACGCAGAGTCCCACTGGGATTTTTGTCAAGGCTGTTTCTCCTTGTGCTGATGGTGTTATGGGAATGAGGGAGATCTTCAGGGACTCCAATACTACACCACAGTTATCAAAAGGGCTGCTTAGTACCAAAGCCCCAGGCGTGATCCAGTGAAAAGCATCAGAAATGCCAGGAAAAAAGCAGAGAAGTTTTAAAACCAAGATCCAAGACCTCTGTGAGCCCATCAGCGAAAGCCCCTCAGCCTGCCAGATATCATCAACGCCCTTTATTTCTCCAGGGAAGCCATGCTGGCATTTGTAATGTTTTCTTCTCCCAGATCCGACGTTCAGAACTAAAATTCTCCTTTTTCGTTCTGGCCCTTGATCATCCCAGGACAGTTCTCAGGAGAGATGGAAATGGCTCCTTTGGCTTTGGATGAAACTATCTTGATCCATGTACTCTGTGCTGAATAGCTGCCATGCTCTGCCCCGGCGCTTGTTGCACGTCAGTGATGCTGTATTTGATTAGCTTATAAAGTGCAGTGGGATCCTGCATGAGGAAGGTTGCTATAAACTGCTGGTAACAGCTGCCTGTGCTGTAGATCCGTGGTTCGCATCAGCAGTTTTCTGTGGAAGAAAATCTCATGGATGTCTGTGTGGGTTCCCAAGAGCTCTGGGGAAAGCTGAGAAATGAATCCAAGATAAAGGATGGTAACTCAGCGGTATAAATGAAACCAACACGTATTTTCACCTACATTTTTGCTTTCCACTGAAATGGTTCCAACTGTGGAAGCATCAGCAAGGAAGAATATGATTTTAGCTCTCCCTTAGGGGATGGGAACAATTGTAGTATGGGGAAATCGGTGCAAGACCTGTTATAAAATCACACCAGCAGAGCCACAGTAAGGAGATAACAAAGAAAAAACACACCAAAGTCCCTGTCCTTTGGCACTTACAAGCTGAATTAAAGGGTAATGTAATCAAGCCGGTGATTAATCATAAACTTTTTATCAATGGGGAATGATAGATTTTCCCGCCAAAGACTCCAGCTCACATTTTGCTGTCACTCTAACTTCATCAAGTACACACACTCCATCTTTCCCCACTAGCCCAACACAAGTCATGGGAGCCCGGGAAACTATACTAGGGTAAAATCAGCCGGAGGAGATAATTGCAAAGTAGCAGGATCCTTCCTTAAACTTCTATACAGAGTCAAATAAATGGATCTGAAACCATATTCCTACTGGATGATAGGAAATCTTTATGGCACAAGCAGTGCATTGCTTTGTAGATAAACTACATGCTCCTTAAAGGCATTAAATTTATAATCCCTGAGGCAAAACCAGGAATTATCCTTGTTCCCAACAGTACACAGAGTGGCATGAAAGACACCGAAGAGGGAAAGTCCTACCTCGTCCTGCCAGATAATGCTGTTACTATAATAGGAGGGGAAAAGGGGGTGATAGTTTGCAAGGCAGCAAGGATAAAATGGCCAAGAGTTTACATATCCAGATTCCCGTGAAAGGAAAAGAACAGCCTCCTCAGTCCCTTCCTATAGGATTCCTTGCGTTACTGCAACAACGCCACCGCAAAGCTAAGCCAGTCTGCACATGAACATAAAGTTAGAACATCATACTTCACAGCAAATAAAGGCGGGGGCCAGGAAAATACCTCTAACTTAAAGTATATGCTGATGTAAGAGTGCACAGTATTTCAGGGTCCCTTTGTAATAAACTCCCACGCTGTAGCCTTAAACCTTAATGGTCTGTGAAAGGTATTAAGCGATGTTTTTAGCATTCAGTTTCATTCTGACAGGACTTTATGATGTGTATTACAGAAGAATACTGTTAAGCTAATCATATTAATACCAAATCTTTGTAATATAATAGCTTCAAACATTTTGAGCGAGGCGCAACTTGACTTTTCATAAATATAGAAAGACAAAACTTTTAACGATGTTATTTTCCTACTGCTTCCCCAAGTCCATCTGTTAGAGTTGCTAAAGATCAAGAACCACAATTTCTTTTTTCTAAAAATCTAACAGTGGAAACTGAACTTGGCTTCCCAGGGCCTAATTCTGCACTTTTTTTATTCCCGAGGCAGTCTCTTCGGGCATTATCAATTTGTCTTTCTCTTTTTCTTTTTAAGACATGCCTGGTGTAAGTCATGTCTGAAATATAATTCCTTATTTCTGCTACTGATGACAGCTTAAATTATTAAAAGGAATTTTAAAGTTCTTTTTAGGTTTCTCATCTTCACATTATTTTCCTTTCTGCATTTCATTCAGTTTTGGTAGTAGGAGCCTTATTGGAGTCACTTTTTCCTTCTGCCTATTAAAACTAATTCTATTCTGCCTTTGATGAGCAGTTAAATCCAACAAAAAGACAAAAAAATTACAGGTAGCAAATACTCTGAAACACTCACCTATGCAGAACCGCACATACTTAAAGAAAAACTAAATTTGCATCCTAAAATTGTCAAGAAGGGCTCTTTAAGCTTGAAACAGGAGCAGATTCTTTTAAACTTTCCCAGAGAGAGAACAGCAGTGACCTTGCAGATCAGATAACCCATGGTCTACAAGAGTTCAAATATGTCATCAAGACTTTATTTTACTGCTCACTGTTCCTTGGCCTAGTTGCTCCAGTCAAGCTAACTGCACCACCCCCACCACCTCCCCCCCCCCCCCAACAGGGCTGTACAATCAGAACCAACGGCAGCAAAGCAGAGCTGGTAGGTGCATGGTAGGAACAAGGATAAATGAGATTGTGTGTCGAAGGCTGGATTTTTGCTGAGTGACTGTAATCTGATGGGTACAATATATTAAAACCAATGGAAACATTTGATTAAAAATACACTAGATCTTTGCACAGAGTCTTATCACAAAGCCATCACAGGCAGGCAGCCAAGTGCTTAGCTGCAGCACAAACCACCACGATAGAAACCACAGGCCCCAGTCTTCCTCCTCCATGGAAAGCTTGCCAGAAGGATACCTGGGGTCCTCAGACCTCCACTGCCTTTAAATGCTTGCACCGAGAGACCGAGATCTGCTATCACCATCCTTAAAAACACTGACAACTCTGCATCAACTCCCCAAGCCCATGCCTTCATGGTGTATGTCCAGGAAGCCTTATCCTTTCCACGGAATCATCCACCCTTGTGTCAGGTTCTCTGAACCTCCTTCAATCTTCACGGTTTTATTCCAGAAAAGTATCAATCAGTTTGCCAGGAGACAGCATGGTCCTCCTACTTGTAGCAAAGCCTTCACAGAGGGCCAAAGAGAAGCGGTGAAGCCCTAATATCTCTGTGGCTGGTTTCAGTGAGGCTGAGAAGCCACCAGTGATGCTGGTGTGCCTACATCATCTTCTGCATCCCACCACGAAGGGCGAGCATCCCAAAACATCCTCTCTTCTCACTTCCTTTAAAGCCAGCTTGATTTGGGTGACATATTTGTTTTTCTGTTCCCTTACCCTTAGTTATCGCTAGGAGGATGCTGAAGCCCATAAGGAAAAGAAATAAACGCATCCTAGTCAGAATGAGAACTGCTCCTCTTAATTCTTTCTCCAACAGGCTATAGCTTGTGAAATCAAATGGGGACTTCAGGTTAGTACAACAACCGACTTCAGTGTATCTCCATTGATTTTTAGTATTAACTAAGATTTTTACTTGCATTTTTATGAGAAATTAATACTTTCCAAAGTTGCTGAGGAAGTAACATTTACTGTCAACAAACTGCATTTGTTTTACTCCAGTGTGGGCCATTTCAAGGAAATAACCGAGGAGAAGACAAATCACTTTTAGCAACAGCTACTGTCTAGATTAGTTTAGCTTTAACTTCAAACTGTACCCTTAGGCTTCAGTTCAGCAATGTATTTAAACATATATTTAATTTTTAAGCATATGAGTAATTCCGGTGTACTTACTTATTTAAATTTAGGCACATGTTTAAGTCTTGTCCTGAATTAGCTTCTAAATCATTCACAATCTGGCCTCATTTCCATCAATTTAAATCATCATGCTACATCATCTGATTACTCCAGTAGGAAAAAATATTCTCGGTATTTCTTGAGAAAGTTCTCCTGCTTTTGTACTAACATTTTGCTGAGATTCAGCTTCTTTAACCAGTTTCAACCCCAGCCTGCACTCAAAGCCAGAGCTGGGATTTGATGAAATTGGTTGTGGACAAAATACGCTCGAACTATACACAGATTTTAAAGAGGAAAGATAAGGTGGGGGCACAGCTTTATCATGGGTTTCAAGCAAAAAAGTAGCCATTCCCTTCTTCCGGATCCTCCCTTTCCTAGCACAACATTCTGGTAAGTTACGTGTGAGTTTCAAGGCATGCCACAATTAGCAGTCACACCATGATACCTATGCATGTAACACAGCCTTGTGCCTGGCAGAGAACTCCCTGTCTATTTTGGGTTGGACACAAATATTAAGGTTTATCTCATTTTTTTCTTAGTGTTGTAAGTCTTGGATCTGTGTGCCTTACCATTTTCCAGTTGAGAATCTCTGTCAGATGATCTCATCTATCTTCACTGCGTCCATCCAGACATCTTCTTAGCCCGATGCAATCATGACTAGGAAATCCCATGAGAGCATCCTCCGAATTTTTGAGCTGCATGAAAAAGAGCTCCTTGCCACGATCAAAGGAATGGAGGTTTTACACATGCTGACTGAGCCTTAACATTTTCTGAATGACTGGAGATCCTGTCAACAGGCAACAGCGGACTAAGCGCTTCAAAAAAGCCACTTACGTCCCAAGCTGGGAATCAAGAAAACATAAAGGACAGAGGGAATTTCAAATGAAACGACATCACATTTTTAAGTTTGCTTGTTCTTTACTTTAAAAGTGGGCATTGATGCTGCTCCAAACTCTAGGCTCCTCCTAAGCCAAAGTAATATTAAGACCACGGAAAATCTCATGCTTTGGAAATAAAGCATCTCTAATGTAGCTCTTAATGAAAACTGGCATTCACATTTTATTTTGACTTTTTTACTTGAATTCCTCTGAAATGTAATGCACATTCAGAAAGATAATTCCTCTTTTTTTTTTTTTTCCTTCCCAAGAAGAAGCATCCACAGTTTAAGGTTGTAAATCTGAGCAATTTAGAAAGCGATGTAAACACAAATGAAAATTAGCCAACAAAAGAAATTCAATTGAGTTAAATAGGAGGCTATTATCATACCTTACATTCTCTTCTGTCACTAGCTGTAGCTCTGTGGAGAGCGAGTCAGGCAAGAACCAACCAGAGGGGGCAAAACAGCTACTGCTGATATTTTGCACTATTCCAAACACAGCAAAAAGAAACAACAAATATAAAATAAATAGTAGCCAAAGATGTAACTCTAGGGTCATGTGTTTCCACGGAGATATGTTATTCCACACTCATTTTCAATCAAATTGAGCTGTACCACGAGCAAAGAAAAAAATATCAGTGGCCACATGCAGACCAAATTAAGCGTAAATAGTTCTGTAGTCTTCACCAAGACTATAATCTCATTTCTTCACTTCCTTTACTGATTTATGGAAACAAGTAGACCAAGCATCATTACTTATATTTTTACCAATTTAGTATAACTGCCCCAGATTTGAAATGGTAGCATTCTGGATCCACTCATTTGGCACACACATAAAAGTACACACACACAAGGCAAAAGGTGGTAGAAAACCCAGGCAATATAAGTTTATTTGATTGTAGTCATTAGTGCTATACATTACAGGTTCAATCCTGCTCCCTTTGATGTTGATGGTAATACTCCCATTGAATTCATGTGCTCTGAAAAATGCCTGGGTTTTGCAAATTTATCATTTTGTCATCTATGCTTCAGGTCAAAATTATAATCCAGGGTTTTAGACTTGGTTTTGAGCCAAATGATTTTTACTAAAGGTTCAAAGCATGCATACTTGTCCCTCAGAAAGATGCCAATTCATTTTACAACCAAGGAGGAAAACGGTTGAGGTTTTCAAAAAGGTCTAAGGGATGCAAACATCCTGCAGGTGACTACAGCAATCTCAGCTTCCAGGGTCTTGCTGGGGGCATGGACAGTGCCCGCCGGCTTAGAAAGAGCTGGGAAAGTCATTTGCAGAACACCAAAAGAGAAGGAGACTTTCTGGGATTGCCTGTGCTACTGAACTGCAGCTCTTTCAGTGAAATATCCCAAGTCTTAATCATTTACACCATCCAGTCCACCCACCGCTTTTAAGTGAAGAAAGTTTCTTTCTCTCCTCGTCCTCACTTTCTCTCAGGCTGTGGTAGGGAACATTGCATACGGTGAGAAACGTTAAGTAGTAAGAGCTAAGTTCTTCTGGTCATCATGGCTGTTCAACCCAAATGCGCTCAACAGCAGTATTCAAGAGGTTCTGAAACAAGGTAGATGAGCTTCCCAAAAATGGGACTATGCTTTAAATTAACAGAAAGGATAAGAGAATACAATTAGACAGGCATCAGATCTCAACAGGACTTGGATTTTGAAAGCCTCTCCCTCCATCCTAAATTAAGGTACCAAGAACTGGGACCTTTCCAGAAGACTTGTGAACTGCCACAAGCAGTAATTAAAGAAGGTGAGGAGATTACAGGGGAGTCAGGTGCCTGATTTACTGAAGAAATGACCCTTAGAACTACCACTGGCTTAAGTTGGAGTTAACAGCACCCAAAAAAATCTGGCCCCAGAAGCAATTTGTACCACTTTTATTTGGAGAGTGTGTCGCAAAGATGCAGCAAGCACATTTACCACTTTCAGGCAGGCGGAGAAAGAGCGGACAGGGCAGTAGACTGAAGCGAGAAGTGCAGCCTGTGGCTGGATGGGCTTGGTTCTGAACTCTATGAGAGCTGGGGAATGGCTGGTGGAGATGGTGACAAAAATGTGCCAGCTCTCATTTGTATTCAGACCAGAGTCCCAAGATAAGCTTCTATCATCACACCTCTACCCCTCCCTGGAGCCAACATGGTTTAGGAAGCAAACTGGCCTCGATGGAACTACCCCACCAGCCCAGCCTATCTGACAGTCTGGATCGTGATTACTAATGCATCTTGTCTGGCAGGGGGAGAAAAATAATGCAAGACGACGATACCTAAACATTCCTGAAATAGCTTTTCTGCAGCATATGTGATGCATACTGATTTACTGGCACTTATCAGGAATTACGCAACGTACTCTGCAAAATTTAATTAGGTCTTTGCCACTAACGAATAACACAGCATAGGGATCATTCCAGTAAACTCTCTGTCCCCCTACCCCAAGCAAGTCATCACACCAGCAATCTGCCCTGTTACAGGAACCCAATGGCTGCTGACTTCAGCGGGAGCAGAACTGAACCTACAATCACCACAAAACATCCCCATGTCTCTTCTTCTGCAATATTGGTGAAAAGACAGACAAAAAATAATAACACTGTATTTCAAAAACTACTCCCAATACCCAGTTCAACAAAATCCTAATGGTATTTTTAATGCGCCTTTAAACTGCCTACACGGAGGAAGTGTCAGTTTGAGGAACAGAGAAAACGTTCCTTTTCTACCTTGTAAATTGAGTTTAAATGCTCTCAGTGGCTAAGATGTTTTTCCACAGCTCACTAACCCATATCAAACACCAGTGTGTATGTTGGTCATTTTCAGGCTGGTGTATTACCAAAACGTACTGGCAGCTGAGGACTCCAGGTTAGCAGCACACAGCGGAGCGGAAACTGTAGCTGCTGGTTTTAAAATCAAAATACTTTCCGCTGAAACACTTTCACTGTGAGGCTGGTGGTGCATAAAGACATTGTCTGTTCACCTTGATGCCGTCTGCCAGGCTTCCTTTGGTGCCTCTCCTTCCACCGGCTCATTTCGGGCATGGCCCAACACAAGGTTTCCCTTGATGAAGAAAGAAACAAAACCAGCCCTGGCTTCCTTCCTGTTTCTTCCCCTGTCCTTAGCCCTCTTGACCTCCTTCTCCACTTTCTCACCTCCACCGTCCAGGCCACACTTGGGCTAACGTCTGCCAGCCCCACAAGGCGGCCATGGCCTCTCCCTGCCCCTCTGCTCCCTCAGCGATGGCTCCTCACCTCAGGACACCCCAGCCAGGCGCCCACGGCTCTGCACCAGGCTCATCCTCCCTCCCACTTGTGCCGCTCCACGGCTTGGTGATGTCTCTCCCTTCAGCTTGGCTCCTTCAAACCCTCTTCTCCACAGGCCCCACAGGGCCCTGTGGGTGCCTCTCCCAGGGGGACACCATGGCGGGAGGCGGCGCCGCTGCAGGGGCCGTGCCGTGCCGTGCCGGGCCGTGCCGGGCCGGGCCGGGCCGTGCCCCCGGGGCCTCTCTCCTCACCAGAACCCGCGGCGCCTCATCACCTCTCCCTCACCGGGCACCTCCTGCCTCGTTAGCAGCGCGTTAATTAGCGGCAGCAGGGAAGGAAAGCACGTGACAGCGGGGAGCGCCCAGGGTTTGAAGCCGCGGCCAGAGGGAACCCGCTCCCCCGGGGGCGGAGGGTCGCTTCCCCG
>VXBO01011702.1:21463-96537 GCA_013400135.1 Rhinoptilus africanus | reverse complement strand
AAATACACTTTTCCCTTTGCATTTTCCAAAGTGAGGCAAAAACATACCAAATTACTCTATAGAGAAGAAATACACAGTTGTTAAACTCAGTTCCTTACATAGGCTTGCTTATAATTTATTGCATGACAGCACTTTACATTATGAGAGACATTCCATTGCTAAAGATGCTTCTACTTAAGGAAAATGGTATTTGATAAGTCTTCTCTGAAAAAAAAAAAAAATTGTTTTCTTTGAGTCTTTTAGTTTTTCCTTCACTTCTTGCAGATCTTGGATGATGGGTCTATTAGTTGTCCAAGATTATATTAAATATGGAGTGTATATATATTATACCTATAATTTAGGGGCTTCAGTAATACCCAATGAAAAGTATGTCAGAAATTATGACATGACATATAAAATGAATATTCTTTTTCCTTACAGCTGTCTAGGTTTAATCAAAAAAACCCCAGCTCAGCACTTTCAGCCTCATTGATGCAATATTTGTGAGTGTGGAAATGGCTCTCTACAATATTTTCTGCCTTCAGCTTCCCTGGAAACATCTGTCCCCATTAGCCAATTTCACCCCCACATGAGAAATAGGCAAAATTTTGAGAGATATTTGGTACTTATATGCCTAGTGAAAATATCCATCTGCATAAAACAAAAAACCACAAACAAATAAAGAAGCATATTATATATGCTTTTAACCAGAGGAAAAAAGAAATTAAACTCACTCTAAATAGATGTTTCCTTGCAAATGCCCCTGTCACTGAAAAAAATTTATTGCAGGTCACATCTTCTCAGGCACTGGAGTCAGTAACTACAAGAAACCAGTCCTAGTGGAAAACCCAGCTTCCTTTTTTCCAACAGAATTTTGTATCTTTAGCTTTCCCTGGGCTTCATTCAATGGCTGGCGAATTGTGGCTCAAGATCTTTATTTATGCTTTATGTATTTGATACATATTAGTATATACTTTTGGTGTATAGAAAGGATATTGTATTTTTTTTGATGATATTGTGGGAAAGCAGGAGCTATACAGATTAATTATATCTTTTAATGACAAGTTAAAATTCTGGATTTCATCTTATGAAAGAGACAACTGAAAATGTGTGACAGTACAGGTAGCCAAAACAAGTAAATGCACCTAAGACTGTCATTTTCTAATATTCAGCGGAAATCATGATTATTATTGATCACAAGAAGAAAATAACTTTTTAAAGGACTGCTTTCAAGAATATATATTCGATTTGACTGCTGCTGTTTTCCCTTAGCCATTTTGGTTAATTGGTCTTTTACCAGTGTTTAGTCTTTAATTTTGAGTCTAGAAAGTCTTGTAGATATATTTAATGGCATTCACTAGGCATTATTATAAAGCACAATTTACAATAATTGTAGAAAGTTCAATGGGAGAAAAGCTTTGATGATATTTCTGTTTCATTTCTTTTTGCTTTTCTTGGCTTGTCAAGACTATTTTGCACTGTTGCATGTTATGCACTTTTGTACCAAGAAGAAAAAGCCAAGTGTGAATGGTCATTTTTGTTAAACTATCTAAACATGTAGGTTAAAAGTATGAAGATACATTGTCAAAGTTAAAGTTTATATAAAGGAACCCTCAAAAGAGCAGTAGCTTGGGTGTTTAGGTTGTCGATACATATTTGAATGTGAGTATGCTTTGCTGAAACGTAATCAACTTCTGTAGATGTTAAGATTTCAGGGAATTTTTTTCTTCTGGGATCTTGAGAAGGATTCTTCTAAGACTGAAGAATATGGTTCCCAAGATATTATCGGTTTCTTTAAGCTCCCTTATTATTATTACCACATGCTGGAAATTAAAATAACCATCAGTCTCTTCTAAGCATCAGACTGCTGCATCTTTAGCAAAAACTCCAGGAACAAAGTCTTCAGTACAGAAATAAACATGGCAAAATATTGGAAGAGGCAGATGGAGAATTTACATGCATCTCTGGAAGCAAATGATATTGCAAAGAAATAGAAAGAATGATTTTTCTACATTGTTTTATGTGACAGGACCAGAAGCTTTGTGAAACTTTGGAAACAGTCCAGTGTGAGCAAGATTAATGCTATTATAATATCAAATAGTCATTTTAATGATTACAAATACAGTGTTTCTTGCACAAATAATACTGATAGCAGATACGTTTTCTTTGTAAGGAAGAAGGTCCACTTCATTTGTTATGCAGCTGTAAATTACAGGTATAAAAATTAAAACTGAGTCTTGAGGTATACAGAGACTCACAAAGTCAAGTAGCAATATTATCCAAACATAGATTCAGCATGCTCTGTAAGGGTACAGTTGGGTAGTCTGTGTTAGCAATGTAAGTGTGCAGAGGGGGTCCTTTTTGGTGAGACCTTTATACTGGAGTCTCATCGTACACTCTTAAGAATGCCATCATTGAAACTGTAAATTAGGACATCGTCTTGAGTGCCTCACTTGCAAAGTGCATGGAAGTCCTCCAGCAAAGTCTTCCTTCTGTTTTAGTGCAACTCCATTTAGTAATGTTTCTCTCTCATCCTCCCATGCAAAACAACTAGTGAGAGGTTTTGCAGTGTAAGTGTGCATATACCAACACTTTATAGTTCACTGAAGTAAGCTGAAAGCCTCATTACTCTGTTTGCCAAGCCCATGGCATAGGCAGATCTAAGTCATTTGATATGGTAGCATATTCTCAGACACATGATAGATATGCAAGGGTTTGGACAAGAGGACCTCCAGGGTCCCTTCCAACCTGAACCATTCTGTGATTCCGTATGTGAGGTCTAACCAATAATCTGGGGAAAAAAGAATGGGATATTGAAAGTCCTAGAAGAGTGCTAGGCTTCAATTCGGATATGTAATTAGCTGCGCATCACATAGCTATGAGGTAACGTGTTGTCAAAGCAACCACTTTGGGGCAGGGTATTTCTTCATTTTGCAGCCAGGAAGATGAGGGACAAACATTAAATGATTTAGCTGGGTGAGATCCATCTCACCCATGCTTAGATACCTGCCCATCCCTGCCAAGGAACTTCCCCCACCCCGTTCACAGCCCAGGACCCCACTTCATCCCCTGGGGCAGTCCGTCCCTGCCCCAGCGACGCCACAGCAGGGCTAATCTCCAGCTCCCCATGGCTCTGCCCTGCCCAGCCATGGGCCACACTGAGCCAGGCCCACTCATGCAGGCTGACAGCCTGGCCTGGCCTTGGTACAACCCTCTCCCCAGGGAGATGCCAGGGTTGGGGCTGCTCTGGTGCCCCAGCTTCCCTGCTTCCTGGCTGGGACACGGGATGGGCCAATGCCATGGGGACCCCATCCTGCTCCCACTCCCCACTGAGCTGCCAGCCTTCATGGCACCATGACACTGCTCTTAAAGCTAGGTTTCCTATATAACACCTGGAAACAAAGCATCAGCATGCTGACTGAGGAGTGATTTAAAGTGCCATAGCGGCACCAATCCGCCATTTGGCTGACTGTCCTGGCAGTGGTGTTGCCTTTTTCCTGTGCAGTGGTGACACCAGACTGCATGCTCCATCTGATTCTTACAGAGGAAACTTAAACTGGCACAGCTCCTATATAAACATCCTCTTTCATTTTGATTCTTTTTTGATGCAACTTGCAATCAACTTTTGTGTAGAAATGATAGCAAGTTATTCAAAAAGTTACTGTTGGGTTCATCAACAGCTATCTGAAGCTGTGGCTGTGTTGTAGGAGAGTTAGGTGCCTAATTTGCCTGAATTTTCATGAATGTTTAATGGGATATACATCTCTATTTTCTTTACAAATTAACAACTTTCAGATTTTTCCTTTGTAAAGGATTTCTGCCTAGTCCCAGTCCCCTTGATAGCTGTTTTACCATCACATTTTTCTTTGTCTTGTCTCTGGGAACTTGATTCACTTTCCCACACAGAAGTGTCTAGTGATATTTGAAATGGAAGACAGTATTATACTTGGCCTCCAGTTTCAGGTTCAGATGGGAACATATCCATCAAAGGTCCTTCGTTGTATCTACCAATCCAAAGCTGATGGCTCAGATGAGCTAAAATGCCCCAGATTACAGTGGCTGCCCACAGAGACAACTAAACAAATTCAGACCAGTCTCTGTCATCATCATCTTCTCCTCCTTTTTCTCTTCGTTCCTATTAAGACTCTCTTTGCTGGAAGCACATTTTGAGATTAAGACACAACTATGCAGCTGTACACATGAGCAAGGTGTGCATGGTCCCATTATAGACAGTGGAATCACAGATCTTTGAAAGAAATCCAGCTGATCAGTTGCTAAAGATATCTATTCCTTGCCATTTGATGTCATTTACATATTTTGGAATTGTCTGTGACATCTATTTGCTGTTTTTCCAACAATCACAAGTGCTTGTAATAACAAGTAATGCATAAGACCATTTCATTTTATTGCCAGATATAAAAATCAGAATAACAAGGCACTATACTTTACCAAGCTGATGATTATTTTTCCATTCCTGACCACACCAGCCAGGCCCACTCTACTATAATGAGGTGGATTCCTGCAGTTTGCACAGTATTTTTTCAGAATTCAGGTCCCACCTTGTTTGTTCATACGCTTATTTTGTATAAGGTTTTTGCCTCCAGATAACAATACCAATGGCATCTAATAGACTTTATTCAAATTTCTTTGTCATGGAAGAATTCAAAGAAAGCATATTTATAGTTGTGCTTCAGTTTCTTCCCTGAGAAACTGTGAGTCTGCAACACTTTTTCTTCTTTTTGACACAATATCAATTGCCCTTGTTTTACATTCTCTCACCTTTAACTCTTTATGTAATAGTATACCATGTACAGTAACAGAATGTCTGATTGACTCTTCAGCTAGGGGACAGGTAAGAAAGAAATAAAATAAATACAGTGCTTGGCAAATCCATTGAAGCAAAGCATAATCCATATACACAAAATGACTGCTGGCTCAAAGAAATAGTTGTTTCCCTTACAAACCTCCATCTTGTGTAAACTCTGTCTTGCATCTGTCAGTCAGCTGCCTTTCTTGCATTCTGTGGTATCTACAGGGGCATTAGGCTCCCGTGTTTACAACTGAATGTTACCTCAGGCATGTGTTTAAGGGAGAACTGTATAAATAACTGCTTCGAATCATGATGTGAATCCCACCATTGGTGTTTATTCCTCAGAACTGTATCTGCCTTTCTCTTTGCAAACACCCCAAAAAGTTGCTGATAGTGGTTTGTGTAAAAAATATTAGTAGTTAGAAATTCTGAGCACGCTAGAATATGTTCGTTATCACACGAAATAAGTCAAAATCCATGAGGTTAAATCGCGTTACTCTCTAATACTGCCTGCAAAGTTCCAACTGAATTTGGAGGATTTCACCTATGGTCCCCGAGCTGACAATCATACAGACAGCATCTTAGTTCAGTCATCAGCTAAGCTGCCAAACTAAACATGGCAGAGGAGAAACAGAGCACAATTAGGTAATAGCAGAACACAGTTACTCAAGCAGTCACCCTTATTTTTCTCGGATTTTATTTAACAGGTGAAATACTGTTTTCAAGAGTAAGAAAGACTAAGCAGAAAAAAGTTACCTGAAACTATGCAGAAAATGATCTATTTAGTAGCACCAAAATCTCCAGTGAGCTAGTTTTAATTTTTGTAGGGCTTGTCACCATGGTAGCGAAATGCCTATAGCAGAAAGTAGCATGTATTAAATGTATTAGATAATGGATCCTCACAAATTGTAGCTATACAGAAAAAAAGTAAACTGCTTTACTATTAGTCTGTTACCCTAGTAAGATAAATGGATGCTTCTTGAATTTTTTAAAGGTAGAATGGATGTCAATTTGTAGAATTTTGGTAAAAAAGATTCAGGGAATTAGATCAGTTCCTTTGAAATGCACTAAAACCTGAGTTTTTCCCTATTCTGTACAGGGGGATTCTAGATATCTGCTTGAGCACCCTATGTAAAGCACTCTCCTCTAAATTATATCCTGTATAAATAAAGAAGAAGTAAAATAGTTGTCATGATATTAATCAAGAAAGAAAAAAAAATCCTTCCAACTTTTGACAAAGTAATTTGTGACTGAAGCTAGAATCAGCCTGACCCGACTATTTCAACCTCTGTCGAACTTTTTCATAAACAGGAGCTGAATCTCTCACATTTACTTCTCAAAATATTTTTTATTCTGCACTTGAATCACACTGCCAATTCCACATTTATTTTATAACCAACATGACTTTATAGCAATAATTACCTTCAAAACTACAAAGAAGTTTTCCTGCAGAAAGCTGATTTTGAAGAGGCATAAAAAAATAAAAAAATCCTTCTTTCTATCATATCATCGTTGTAGAAGCAATTAATTGCGCAGATAATGAAAGATTGTTTTCTAACTGTGCTCTAAATTCTCCCAGTAAAGATGCTTTCCAGAAGGCATTTTTTTCTGTGTTATATGCAATAAACCATCACATCTGGGGAGCAGAAAAGGTTAAAAAGCTGCATGAAAGAGCATGGTTTGAAACCTGTCCCTTATTCTGAACACTGAGGCCATCACTGAAACTAGAGATTAAAGCAATTACTACAAGTATGTGTTATAGACTCTAATAGAAATATGGCCTGATAAATACCTCTGTAAAATAAATATCGTACTCATTTTTATATATACATATATATAGATACAGATATCTATAGATATCTATAGATATATCAGTAGATGTACATAGTAGGTATAGATATTTATCCACATCGTAGATATAACTCCATATGGGAAACCAAATTCTGAGAATAAATTTAGGTTTTTAAGCCTGGATGAGCAGAAATGGGAAACAGCAGAAAGTTGCCAGGCAGTTTTGAGAAGAAAATGAGCAGGTTAACTACCATGTCCAGCTAATGTATTCAAAGTACTTTTCCTTCTGTTGAATTGTATAGGTTGCTGCAATATGACATTTCTGCTCCTGCTCCTCCCTTTTTGATTTATTGGATGAAATAGACCTGCTGAGATACAAGTACAAGTAAAAAAGGAATGCTTTTACATAATAAATAAAAAAAAAAAAAAAGAAGAGCAAATATTTTATCAGTGGAGAGAAGTCATTCTTCCTTTCAGGTCAGTATTTTTCTCTCAGTATATCACCACATAGAATAAGAAAAGAAATATTTTGTCCCCAAATCCACCAGAATATGATGGGTGTTTCTGAGTCTCAGGTAAAAAATGACGTAGGAAATATTTGATCACATACTTCTTAGAGAAGAGCTGATTTGTATTGTCCTAGATTAAAGCATAGGCATAGGGAATTTATGTCTGTGCATCGTGCCCAGTATAGGCATATCTATTTCATTTTTGCAAGCTATTTTCTGAGGGCCTTTGTAATTCAGGAAATGTATACTGTGTTTTTATCTGCGCAATAACCAAAGGATAATGAATCCAAGCCAAACTTCAGTAGAGTGAGAGAGGAGGATGTGAATGCAAGAGCTTCAACAATGGTAGGGCTTTTTTGCTCAGTTTTTCAAATAAAAGCTACATATTTATTTTTCTTAAGGGAGATCCTCAGGGAATAATGGTGTAATCTGGAAATTTTTTATGGGCTGAGACATGTCTCTAATAATGTTCTATCTATATTAAACACAGGTCAGGGAAAAATTAAACTATGAAAGCAAAAGATACTTATTACATTTGTTGCTATATTTTATCCTATATCTTGTTTTGCAGCAGCTTTTCCCCTTTCTTTCCTATCTGATGAATCCATTTATCCTCATTTCCTCCATTATTCTTTTTTCCCAATGAGCATCTTTTTTATGATGAATTAATGTGAAGAGAGGAAAGTGGCCTGTCTGGAGTTTCTGCTTTGAAATGCAAGAATGCTTCTTAATTTCTGAGGGAGGATTTGAAAGTTTCCACTAAAAAAGCAGTCACACAGCTCCAACAGCAGAGTGTCCCTGTTTTCCATGAACACAGAATCACCAAGATCTAAGAATTCTAGTCTTTCTAAACTGTAAGTCAAATTATTGTTTGATACTTTTCCAAAAGGATGTAGTTTCCTTTTAGCCAACCTTTTTTAAAAGGATATGTACTTAAGCTTAATTTTAATTTCATATAGAAATCATCTGCTGTATGCTGCAGCACAATCTCTCCTCCTCTGTCAAATGTAATGAGCAGTTCATTTAATCATATAATTTAAAAATATTATTGGTGTTCTCCTAGTTATGTGTTTTTCCCTGGTCTGCTTCGTTCAACAGGATTAAAAAAACCCAAACAACTGAAAAAAAAACCCCACCAAAACTCAAAGCAGCATTGAGTAAAGACGCTTGGAAAGAGGAAAAACAGAGTTGTGGTGGGTGTTCCTCCTAGCATTTAGCAAATGCTATCATCTGCATAGGAATTCCTCCAGTGCTATAGACTACAAAGAAAATGAGGGGGTAGCTAAATATGCAGAGAAGAAGATAAAGAGCTCTGCTATGTGTATATTTTTCCTCTATTCAGACTATTATCCCCGCTGAACAAAAGAAACCAGGATGAGTTTATTACCAACCTATTTGTGCTGAAACCAGACCATTTGTGCTGAAACCACCAAATAAGCAGCATCTGCATGTGCACAAGTGTGTACATATGTGCACGTTTTGTGTGTAGGTGTTAGGTAAGCTTGTGCCCTTGTAACCTTTGTAAGGACAGGGAAAGTTAGCAACTGCATTATTATGGTCTTCATGCTGTTGGCAGTACAAACTGGGAGCCCACTGAACCCAGCAGAAGTCCAAGGGAAAGGATTCTATCACAACTCCCGTAAAGTGGATGAAGGGTGCCCACCAACTTGTGCTTGCTGCTGCTGTGGGGTGATGCTTGTAGACATGATGGCACTGAAAGATTCTCTCTGCTCTCAGTGTTCACTTCCAGTCTGCACAGCATCTCTTGTAGAGCATGTCCATGATCTATCTCACAGCAATAACCTGGTCCCCTTGGGGACAGTGACAAACTACGTGCTGATTCCACTGCAGACTGCTGTTCATGATAGGTATAAAACCAAAAAAGAAAGAAGCAAATAGACAAAATGGGATCAAATGCCTCAATATGACTGCCTATACAATACTTAAATGCTATCGAAATTTTTAGCCACCACCAATTTTGGAAGCATTTTCATATTTTGTAGACTTCTAACGCTAAACAGACTCCTACACCATGTTTCTGGTGTAGGCATGTGAAGTTACTTACATGGCAGCATCAAACAGTTCAGAGGAAACCAAGGGATCAGTAGGATTCACAGAAGGCAGTCTTTCTCCCACCTCACTTCTTTGTAAGGTTTGATCAAGTGTGTGCTGACTTAAGAAACTAGTTTAGTCCTTATATTAATTTGTGTTTTCATTGTTGGTCCTAGCTTTTCAATTTATTCTTTTTGATTCTATAGGCATGACTTCTGTGTCTGAATCAGCGGTAAAAAGGATCTTAATTCTAATACATACATAAAAAGGAAGAAACTGAGGTCATGTTTAATTAAATCTAAGAAAAGTTTACTTAGGTTGTGAAGGTGCTAAGTCTGCATTGCCAGAGAATATATCTAATCCTAAAAAGAAAGAAAACTGACACCGCAGCTCTTCTGTTATTAACAATGGAACATTTATGCAGGAGAAAATATTTATAGTAGCTGATGTTTTAAATGACATGCTGTACCAATGGAGCATACTCAGAAAAACACAAACCAGAAAAGTCCTGGAAACACACATAGTCCCTTATCTGTCTTTATTTTCCACTTGACATTCTTTGTTTTGTGTATCAGCCTTTGTTACATCCCAGTCCAACTAAATTAGGCCTGGGATAGGTTCACAATTATTCCAAGAGTGAAATTAAGACACAAACAAGGTCAGATGCCACTCATTGATGGTTTATTGTTATTCCCCAGCAAGAGTCACTGAGACAAGCAATAGAGTAAAGGTAGAAGTAGAGAAAAGGCAGAAAAGAGAAGCAGTATTATGGAGCGTAGCAATAATATAGTCACCACCACAGGCNAAAGAAAACTGACACCGCAGCTCTTCTGTTATTAACAATGGAACATTTATGCAGGAGAAAATATTTATAGTAGCTGATGTTTTAAATGACATGCTGTACCAATGGAGCATACTCAGAAAAACACAAACCAGAAAAGTCCTGGAAACACACATAGTCCCTTATCTGTCTTTATTTTCCACTTGACATTCTTTGTTTTGTGTATCAGCCTTTGTTACATCCCAGTCCAACTAAATTAGGCCTGGGATAGGTTCACAATTATTCCAAGAGTGAAATTAAGACACAAACAAGGTCAGATGCCACTCATTGATGGTTTATTGTTATTCCCCAGCAAGAGTCACTGAGACAAGCAATAGAGTAAAGGTAGAAGTAGAGAAAAGGCAGAAAAGAGAAGCAGTATTATGGAGCGTAGCAATAATATAGTCACCACCACAGGCCTGACAACATCTCGGCAGTCCTCCGTAAATTCAGCAGCATCCCATTGATCCGTGGTTAATGGTGGTGGGGATTTCAGTCCCAATTCCCAAATTGGGTAGCCCGCATCAGTCCATAGCTTGACGAATCAGCGTGAGGGCAGCTTTTGCCCAGCTAATTGTCATTATACATGGTTGCCGTACAAGCTTTTCCTGCCCCCTTGCTGTTTGGGCAGTGCTTAGCACAGTCATTGTGCTTCAGCAATTTTGGAGTTAACACCACAGGCTCAGGTGGGCCCCGAGCTAGGCAGCTTTGGCCACTCTGATAGCCAGAGGCCTGCACCTTTTCCAGCTGGGGGAGCAACACACCCTCTTCAGTTGATGGTAATCCTGGGTGGTGACTGGCAAGCAAGAGGATGGTCTGCAGAAGGTCCTAAATAGATACAAGCAAGCTTCTTATTGGCCTGCAAGCCTGCCATTGATTTGCAGAAGCTTAAGCAAGCTTTGAGACAATTATTTTAAAGTTCCAGTCTTTCACAGCCTTCCCATATTCTTCCCTCGTTCTTTTAACGTGATACCCTGTACCTTCTTATTTTTTAAAGAACGTTCTTGAGGTTACACCTCCAAGACTAAATCAAAATAGTACTTTTTTAAGGGCCTGGATTTACCTTCAGAAAATGCAACAAGCAAATTGTCTTATGGAGTCAGTTTGAAGTATTTTGATCATTACAGTAGGTGTTTCTTTAGTACAGTTTTAAATTGTCAGGAAAGTCAGGACTAATGAGAGCTGTCTGAGCTATATGAGCAACTTTGTACAGTACCTTTCTCATTATTTTCTATTCCTTGTGGCTATCAACTCTTCATAAAAGTTTATTAAATACAGTGCATTAGAGAAAAAGAAAATGTTAGAGAAGAAATCCAATGCTATAGTAACACCATAATAACTAATTGTATATTGTTATGAGACTGCCTCTGTGAAAATAGAGTCTGGAACAACAAGAATTGTTTCTCCTGATCATTCCAGCATTTGTAGTGGTTTAGAAGTGCTGTATTGACACCAAGTAGAACCCTACAGAGGGATACAAAGGACAAGCAAGGAAAATTTTAGCTATTAATATAGATGAAGAATTTTATTGAGTGACACTGTCTATTGTTAAAAAAGAGGTCCTCGAATAAAGGGGGTTTTTTGTAAAAACTTGGCTTGAATTATTGCTTAGGACAGTAGTGAGTTTCTGATAATGAATTCGCCTTTTCTTTTTCTTGCTTCTGAAAAAGGAACATTTCATCCCATCTTTATTGATTTGCTAATGAGAAGATACAAGCTCCACACAATTCTGATGTATCTTAACCCAAGAATAAATCTTATAATAGCAATGTGGATAAGGGTAAATTAAGTGTCTCTGAGTCCTGGTAACAGCAATATGTGACTGATTTATGCCAATGTTATTCAGACTTGACAAGGTTTTTACAAGACTATCTGTTTTTCTGACACTTCTATTCGTGTTTCAAAAGCATTTCCTGCTTTTTGTGCAACTCCTGTGCATTTCTTTTCTGGGAACCAAGTCTGAATAGTGGTGGGGTTGCATGATGATTAGTTTATTGTAGTTACCTCTGGTCACTTGTGATTCAAGACACCACTCATAAAACAGCAATACATGACAAGAAGAAATTACACAAACTGCATGATAATGGAGACAAACTTATGGAAGGACATAAGAATACAGAGAGACTTTAATTCAGTCTTTCCTAGCAGTTGTATGAAGTGAGTTGTTCTTTATCAGCCCGAATCTTGTTGCTGGGGGAAATATTTTCTGATGTAAACTTGGAGATTTCACTGTGGAGAACTACAAAGCACTTTAACTATGTTAGTTCAGTGTACATAAAAGGTGGTAACCTATTAGACCTGCAAGTAACTTGTTCAATATATATATTGATGTGGGGGTTTTTGTTTGTTTAGTAGTCTGCTACAATAACAAGTATTGAAAAATGCCTCCACTGTTGCTCACTGCTTTCTTAAGCTGAAAAATCAATGGTGGCATGTTGAAAAATCCTTTTTTGGAGCATATTTCTCCACTTACCAGTATCCTTCTCTCTCATGGATATATTTCCTTTGGTTGCCATCAAAACTCACCATAACAAAGATGTTTGGCGTTTACCATTTGTGACAGGCAGAAAGTGAAACTGAATTCCTGAGCTAATTCTGGCTGCAAAGCTCTTGATTATTTGGGCAGTGAATTGTTAGGAGGGTCAGGTTGTATAGTCTTGGCTTTTGTTGAGCTACCAATAGCTGTCTGAAATTTTAAGTAACTGAGTGTGCATAAACTTCCTGGCAAGGTTGATATTCAGTAACATGTTTGCCAGTGATAATTATGGACACTGTGTAGACTGGGGTTATGTTTTTTTAAATCAGCAAGTGCTGTATCAGCTTACCAGGGCAGGTACTCATTCCAAGCTTTAGTTCCCAGGCTTTAGTTCCCAAGTTTCCTCAACCACTTGAGGAAACCTTTAAGGAAGACTATTAAGTAACAGAGCACCTGGTATCTTGTTCATATTTTAATTTTGTAAGATTTATCCATGTGCTATTAAAGTACTGTAAAATAGTGTACACTGTAGGCCGCATACAAGTGTTTCTGGAGGCAGTATGAAGGCTGTCTGTGATGCTACTGTGTTTTCACAGGGCATATAGATTTGGAAATTTGTTCCCCTTCCCACAGATCCTAAGGCTGGTCCCACAGGTATAGGCAAGGAGTCTCAAGTTGGAAACATGTTAAATATATGGATTAGAAGTCAAAGTCCTTAGTATTTCTGGTCCACATCTATTTCATGTCTCATTTTTTGTCAAATAAGAATTCTTATTTTGAACTCAAGAGGGTATCAACAGCTTAAATACATTCATGTTTTCAAAAAATCTTATGTCACGTATTAGTAAGAAGGCTTTCACTCTTGTACATACTCAGTTTTTTCAGGATGAATTTTGCATGAACTATTTGCTTTGTACTTGTAAATGGATGGTTTTATCTGAACTGAAAAACGTGCGTGAAGTTTAGAGTTAAGATGCAGTTCTAGTTCCAGATGCTTTAAAAGTTATGAATAACAACTACCAGGGAAACCATAATATGGCTCTGTATTGGGCTGAGAAATGGTGAATAATGCTGGATAACTCAGACACTGATGGATTAAGAGAGACAAAGGCCTGCTGTTCAAAATATATCCTTGCAGAAAGCCTTGTGCACTACTTAGTACAGAAGATTATTTTCAAACCAGCATAGTTGTACATTTAACCAGACTACACATAATAATCTTATGACGGGAATATTGGTTGGAACAAGGCTGCATGTCAGATTAGTAAATATACCCCTTATAGCCAATCAACAAACATACTGCAGTGAATGTGTGTGTACAGTGTTTATGAAGGAATCTATGACTGAAACATTTTGAATTCTAACTGCTGGGCAGTTAGACCTACCTTCTTATTGCTTGACTATGAAGAAGTTACTTATCAAACTATCTAAATAAAGATATCTGTCTGACAAATCCAGGGATGAGTCAAAATGTATGGTTAGACAAGCCTGAATATCTGTGGCCTCTGGAGGAGGTGAAATTCTAGGTGCATCATGAGTCAGTAGAAGAGTCAAGAGTCAGTCAGTGTTTGACATCCCTGGTATCTTGGGAGGCATGGTAAGAGCCTGTGGGAGAGACAATTGTGGGAGGAGTTGACATACAAATCTGAGAAAACTCTGGAGTGTGGAATGGAAAGTGGAAAGTTTACAAAGTTTAATGTTTTTAGTGTATTTACGTGTGTTTCCCAAAACAGGTCAGACAGCCATATGTGATTTAGTTCTGTGATGATCACAAATTAAGGTTAGTTTCCCTTCAGAAAACAAGCAAATTGTTGTTGGTGATAGGACTAATACATCATCTTTTCTTGCACCGGCTTCCTGGTTTGTGGAACAAGTGGAGGGTGTTCTATTTGTTTATGCAGCTAAAATCAAATCATCAATATAAAATTTCCCTGACTCAAGGAAAGCATTGTATGTCATCTCCTTTTATCTTTATCAGTCACTATTAAAAAGTAGACCTCTTAGGAAAATTAGAGTTAGTAATGATTAAGACCATGCCTACATTGTTCTGTTATTCATGTTGACTTCCAAATTTCTCATCTCATCACCAATCATTTCCTTTCCTCCAGGGGAACACACATTACCATTATACAGTGAATGTGTATTATTTTTGTACCAAGCAATGTGTGAAACTTAATGCCTGGAGACAATAAAATCATATTTACTCCAAGTGAGTTTATGTATATGAGAAAGAAGGACAGAAACAGATGGAGTAAAAAGGAGCGATGTGGACATTTTAAATGCAATATACCACCAAAATAAAATACTGAATGTGTGGATGCAGTTTTTGAATTAATACTTTCCTTTGCAAATAAGTAACCAATTTAGAGGGAACAGAGCAGTCTACTGGAAAAATGATATCTAGAATTCTACTTTAGCAGATATTATATGCAGCTTTGTACCATAAAGGCTATATTACTCCTCATGAAAGACTAGTGGTGAGTAATTGAGAAACTGAAGTAGTTCTCATTTAGGATTTGTTTTTCCATACTCTTCCCTCAGGGATGAGATAAAACAAGGAGTGAAAGTAAAAGGAAGTTGCGTTATGCCGCCCTTATTCTTGGAAGACTTTCAACATTTGAATTCTTGCTGTGACTAAATGCTCATCTTTAACTGATAGATCTTAATAAGAGTTGAAAGCACCAATGGCATTAGTGTTTGTTCACTATGGCCTTGGATCTCCACAGGAGTTCATACAGTCTTTTCCACAGATACGTCTCTTCTCACCAGTCTCCTGAAGTACCGTCTGCTTCAGCTAGAAGTGTTATTGTATACAGGGGAGGAAAGGCTGCACATGGTATTATTGTGGTGTTCTCCATACAGTTTGATACATCAAACCTAACTTCAAGGCAGTAATGTTGCTAAAAGAGAGATTGTAAACACTGAAGGACAAACACCAGGGTTCTGGATTCACCCTAATTGCATTTTGCATTCTAACAGCATATAAGCTCAGGAAGTTTGTCTTTCTTATGCTTTCATATTTAACTAGAGGGGGAGCTTGTTCTCACTTTCTCATGGAATGATTTTGTCAAGTAGTTTGTCTGTTTTATATATCTGCTTTCTCTCGGCTAGAAGTTTTCTGTAGTTCTTCCAGTGCTTTTTGCAGAACTGGAATCTCCTGCAAAATAGCCTAACTTCATAATGTAAACACATTTTCAATGAATCAGATTAGGAAGCTTGATTTAGGATATAATATTCAGAGTCTGATGTCTAGAATACTTTGTGTATATATAGATATACACATACTGTTATATAATTTGATGGCTGGACTAGGTGATCTGAAAGGTCTCTTCCAACCCAGAAAATTATATGATTCTATAATATGTGTGTAGAAAAGTGTTAAAAAGTGAAAAAGGAATAAGAATCTGTGTTTGTAGCTGGATGGTCAAATTTGTTGTCTTCTTTTTTTTCTTTTGTATGCAAGAATCCCTTAAAAATAGTGGTTAAGCTTCAGAATATTCTTCTGAAGGGTCTGGGTATTTTTTTTATTGTTATTCCTATCTTACATGTGGGAAAACAAAGGGGTAATGCACTGAGGGGATTTACTCATATCACATGGCAATCCAGAGGAAGACAAAATAATCAAACCTTGATATTACCTCTGGTTAATCTGAATATATAATAAATTAAAATTCCTTATTTGAATAGTGCTTAGGTAAATTGCCTGCAGGTTTCTTTTCCTCTCTCTCTTTTGAAAATTACATTAATGTCATTGTAAACTGTTAGAGATTAATCAAATCTGACTGTAATTGCCTATGTACATGACCTGGTGAAAGTATCTAATCACCTACACATAGATAAAGCAAAGGGACAGTTTGCAAAACTGACATCAAATTTTATTGTATCTTGCATGGTCAGAGACCATTTATATGGTACAAAAATCAGACTCAGCAATTTACTGAAAAGAACAGATGTCTGACTTTTAATCTTGTTAATATGCAACCTTACTGGTCTTGTAACAGCCCAGAGAAGAGCATGTTAACCTCTAAAAATCTGCTGCTAAGTGAAAAGTCTAATATTCAAAAATTAGATGTTAACCAATTCCCTGAAACAGATATTCTAAATGAATAAGAGTTGAAATAAAAAGCTATGTAAAGTTCTGGTATTTTTTTTTTTAATATACAAGTACACAAATGGATTGTTTCACTCCTGTTGAAATTTGTAGTTTGTCTATTGTAAGAAAGAGTCCAGACCAAGTCTGTAAATGTTGCATGACAGGAATAGGCAACATCTCAATTCCTTCCAGACTTGGGGGATGAAAATAGGTTTCATGTGTTCTGCTTAGCGTATGGGGAGAGACACTGAGGAGCTTTGGTTTGTGGTTAGGCAACAAAGTATGAACATTTTGTAATAGCAGTTCCAGGCAGCTCTCTCTCCCCTGTACTTGAGGAAGTGAGCAGCTGAAGCTATCAGAAGGAGGGGTGAAGGACTCACAAGAAGATGATCAGCCAAATGAGGACTGCAAAAAACTTTTAAGAAAGCAATGAACAAAGTCATCAATACGGGGGAAGGGAGAAGATTTGTAATTATTCTGAAACGTCAGAATCACTAATGTAGTTAAGAAAGACTCTTAAATGCCGGAGGTGAGAAAAGGCTTATCTACATTGTCTCAACATTAAATCTTAACTCTGCAGCATACCAGTTCTGCTACTTTTTAAATTTATGATTTAAAGATTTCAAATTTATGCAAACATAATTTCTCACTCTTAGTTACTTATTTTATGTGTTAATTAAATTTTAATAAGGAATTAAGAAAAGCAAAAGCACTGTCAGCCTATGAAAAATGTCAGCAGTAAGAGCATCATGGCAGAGATTCTACCTCTAATTTAGGAGATAAAAAAGAGCCAAAAGGTGGGAAATTATCACCATATGCTTTCATCGAAAAGTTGCTTTGCTCTCAGTTCTTTATATGCTTTTCCATGCTTTCCTATACCTTCCAATGTATTTTTATATTTATTTTATGTGAATGGATATATTATTTTGGAATTTATTTGGCTTCCCTAACATACTAATCTCATACCAAGGACACACAGAGGAGAAAGGTCACTAATGAAGAGTTACTGTCTTTCAATCTCTTTCTCGATGCTTTGTAAAGACTGGTGTAAAACAATAGCCCTCAAAACGGCAAAGCCTTCCTGGATGTAAAATTCCACATGTTCAAAAGGAACACACAAGTAAAACTCAGCTTTCTTATAACAAAGTCAATGCAGAGAAGGAGCCACATGGTGTAAAAAGCTGCACAGCGAGCCTGGGACTTCCTTAGGTTAGGGCTTTCACCAGAGAAGCAACCACGAATAGATAGCAAGGCAGGCTCTGTTCTGTGGTTCTTCCAGGCAGAAAATGTCCATAAGCTGAGGAACCCTTTACGTTGCTTAAATGTGCAGTAGTGATCTCAATGGCCTCTCCAGAAAGAACTCTCTCCTGAGCTTTGGTTTCTTTTACACTTGTTTGTGTCATAGAGTTTTTTTAATTTGTTTTACCACTTACCATTAATGAATGCCCTCCCTTTGCAAATGCCTAGTTACATACATATTTATAGTTACCTTAAAAATGTTAAAAGATGATGATATTTGAAATGGAGAAGAAGACAAAAATGTCAAAGCTTAGTTCCAAAACTCGGCACATGAGGCTTAATGATTTCCAGAGCAAATATTTGAGTGAAGTGAGCAACATTCTGAAGATTTGTGAATGTCTGCTAGTTCACAAGAGATGGCCACTTAAGATAAGTCCACTAGGTTGTCTTGGATATTGATTTTTTTCTGTCGGAATTGCTCTGCTTTGTTGGATCTATGCTGTCTATTTAATATTATGTTAATATACCACAACAATAATGCAGCTTGTTTTGTGCCTTTTTTTTTGGAGCTATTTCAGTTTAGAATTTAAAGCACTTGTTTATACAGATGGTTTAAGCTTGTAAAAGCAGTTATGTTTTTACTACATGGTTCTGTTGATAGTCTGCTTGTTGTCAAGGACCACAGATGGTGAATGCTACTTATTTTTCACTACTTTGGAATCCAGATTTTTCCATCTTTTTTCCTGTATCATTTGCAAATCCTCAATTAAATTTTATTGGTGAGTCTTCAGTGATCACTCTGTATAATTTTAAGATGGACTTTGTGCTTTCACGCTGTCTGGAATGTCTGAATGGGGGATTTTTTTTATATTTTGCTATGTGGAGGTGTGACTGGAACAGACCTGTTGCCACAGGCTTCAGGGAATGGGTCACTAATGATTTAAGAGATGGGTAGGTATTTATTTGAGAGGGAGTAAAAGTGATGCTTAAAAGAAAATGCCTGGTTCAGATTTAAATATATGGAACTGAATTATTTAAGCAGCATCTTTCTCTCCAAGCGAGTCCAATTTAATTAAGTCAAAGCAGTTCTCAGTGTCGGGGTCTTGAGGCACTACCAGGCCGTTTCTGTCATGAAAAGTGTCCCAGGGCGTCCCCTCACCCCTGGGGTCCAGGACCCCATTTCAGCCCCTCGCCACAGACACATTTGGCAATGGAGGGTGGGGCTGCCCTTGGCTGCCCCGTGGCTGCTCCCCAGCTGCCCTACTCCCTGGCTGGGGTTTGGGACAGGATGGGGTGCCAGGCCTGGCCTGCTGCCCTCCATGGGGAGACCCCTCTCTGGCCCTTATGACGCAATGATGTGCAGATGCTTGGAACCCTTCAGGGCTACAAAGATGATCAAGGGACTGGATCAATTCTCTTATGAGAAAAGGCTGAAAGACCTGGGTCTGTTTAGCCTGGAGAAGAAAAGACTGAGAGGGGACATTATCAATGCTTATAAATATCTAAAAGATGGGTGTCAAGGGGATGGGGTCAGACTCTTCAGTAGAGCCTGGCAACAGGACAAGAGACAATGGGCACAAGCTGGAATACAGGAAAGTCCATCTCAAGAGGAGGAAAACCTCCTTTACTTTGAGGGTTTGAGCACTGGAACAGGCTGCCCAGAGGGGTGGTGGATCCTCCTTCTCTGGAGATACTCAAAACCCGCCTGGATGCATTCCTGTCCAACCTGCTCTTGGTGAACCTGCTTTGGCAGGGGGATTGGACTAGATGAAGGTCCCTTCTAAACCCTACCATTCTGTGGGTCTGTGATGTCTGTACAAAATGAGAAAGCTCGTAGCTGTGACAGGAGATGCTGACCTCACCCAAAGTCTTTCTTATATCTGCTTAAAAAATCTGAAAGTGTTTTAACTGGACTGAAGACCTTTTCCTCACAGGCAATAGTCAACCTGCAGACTGTGAAATAATTGAAAGCCTCAATAGAATTAACTGGTGTGTCAAATGCTATTCTTCTAACTCATTGCAAAACACAGTTGCATCTCTGGTTGAAACAAAAATAAATGTAAAGAAAAGCAAAGGCCTGTCACACAGGTTTTTGACTGTTTCATCAGTTCAGGAAAAAAAGTTGCAGTAAGACTTAGGATAGCAATCTGAGGGACAATAGCTACTTGAACCAAAATGTTATAAACATCCACACTAGAAAAGCTTGTGTGATATGCTATGAGTCAATGACATTTTAAAGTATTTTTCTACATCATATAAACTCATGCCCCAAAATAGGAAATCCTGTAAAAGAATCACTTATACATATAGCTTTTTAACATAGCTGTTCATGAGCTTTCCATTTCTTGAATCATTTGCCTTCTGAGCTATTTGGTTTTTCTTCCATCTACTAATTATCAGGGCATTTTCACGAACATGAATTTGAGAAAGAAGTAGTTAACCCTAAATCAATATTGTCGTGCCCAGAGAAGTGCTCTGATGTTCAAAACTGCAAATTCCCTGGAAAATCAGACCACTTTTAAGCACTAACATATGGATTTTTTACAGCTTTCAAGACAACTTTAAGCACTTAACAAATAGCCTGTATTTACATATTGCTGAATTCTAAATACTGTTCAGAAGTGTTTACTTCTTTGCATTTTGCAAGTGACGTGGGACAGATTTTCACTTTCTCTAAAAAAAAAAAAAGAAAAGGAAAGAAAAGAAACAAAAGATTTATCTACCTTACATAGTGTTGTCTAACCTAATTAGGCAACCTAATACATCAACAGTCATCTCTTTTAGAAGAATTTATTTTCTGAGACTAAAGGGACCAGAATATAGCATGATAATTTGTAACAACAGAACTATTTGGCACAACAAAAAAGAACAAAAAACCCACCCCTTTTGCTTCATCTGCTTTACATGGTTCAATAAATTAACTATTAATATGCAATATGCAGATCAAAATTAAATGTCAGTGTGGAAATTTTCTTTTTTTTCTTGGCAATAGCTAATGCCTGCTGAAGACAAAGAATTGAGCACTGGTGCATGAGGCTTTCACATCTTCAAGCCAAGCTAATTTTGTTGCATTGTCTTGCAAAATAAGCTTATGGGTTGCAGTTTTATAGATGGGAATATGAGGCTGTTCTTTGACACTCTTGCAAGCAAAAGTAATAGCTCCTAGAAGAGCAAATGTAGAAGCGTTTGTCTCTTTTCATTACCTACTGGACTTGGATGTTGATGTCTCTTTAAATTCAGATTATTTGATAGGGAACTCTTATACTTGGCAGTAGTCCTAGTTTGGTTTCCAAGTTGTCTAGGAAGGACAGTGATGTATTTCTCCAGCAGATGAGCAGTTCTCTTCCATTTCTTTCTTCTTCTTTTTTATGTGGAGCTTTTCACAGTACAAGCTTTTCTTGAAACAGGGCAGCTCATTTCTGCTACATAGTTTAAAAGACCAAAGACATTCTTTTAAATAATAACAAATAATATAAAAAAATAATAATAAAAATATGCTCTTTCCCAAACAAAACCGTCTTCCAATCTGTAATAATTATTGTAATTCTCTTTATTTCTGTTGTCATTTTTTACAAATTATAGTAATAGAAGTACAAAGCAACTATACTATATGTTATTATACATTTTTTCTTTGTAATTTTTTATTACTCTCCCTGAAACAATATAGGAATTTCTGGTGACTGGAATTGGTTCTGCAATAGCAGAAGAGCAAGAAGAGAGAGTACATAAGAATTTATTTGTCTTTAAGAACAGCTAAGACTTTATGTGTCAAGAAATCCTTCAGTGAGGATGTCCAGTGTAGAGCTGAATCCCATCAGTTCAGAAAATGAGACATGAAAGTTGCCACCCAGCTTCTAAATGACACTGCAACCTCACATATTGTTAAAAAAATACAAATCAGTCCCCTCCAATAGATATATAGGCTGCATACATGAAATGCATAGAGAATAATGAGTCTGTCCTTACTGCTTACCATAGTTCTGTTCTGGAGAGCTGTATGAGTGATTGTATCTGCAGATGGCAGAAACGGACTGAAGGCCACAGAAATCTTGTCAGTTTTACCAGCTGGGAATCTGGCCCAATATATTAAAAATTAGTGATAGCTGACAGTTTATTCTCATTACCAAAGCTTTTAATTCTCATTGTGAAAAATGTTCTTTTAACATAGGTATTTCTGTAGTGAAATTTAGAAATCACTAAGGCCTTCTACTTGGGAGGAAAGTGAGGAATATTTTTGTATACACAGAATTTAGCAAGCCTATGGCCTAGTCTTTCCTGAAGGCAATTCAAAATCTTTGTACTCCCAGCCATTGCTCTCAGGAACTACATTAACTACTACAACTGATTAGTCAAGTAATCAGCTGAAATTATCAAAACCTAACAACTCACTGCTACTATTACTCTAAGTAGGGAGATACGGCTAATTTGGCTGCACTTGTGGATATATAAATATTACGTAAATTCTTTCTTGTGCTTCTCATGTGTTTGCATAGGAGACATTCAGACAGTGGTCTGTGATCCATAAGCTGTTCTGCTGCCCATCACCTAAGGCCTGAGCTGTAACAAACACACCCTGAGTGCTCAGAAAATATCCAGGCCTTCATCTGTCTGCGTGCCACTACTGCTGTCTGACAATCTGTTGCCATTGAACATATCTCTAGTGAATGCAAGACCCTGTGAACCAGTGGATGCATACATATGTTCCTGAGATAATGTGAATCTGTCAGATCTCCCAATTCAAGATCCAATGAAAAAAAGAAAAAAAGAAAAAAGAAAAAAAAGTAAGGTTTCTATAGGCAAGTTATTGCTCTGTCATTTGCGTATATACTTTTACAGTATGTGACAACACAACCCAAAGTTGCATGGGTCTTTAAGCCTTAAAAATCATTGAGTACAGACATTAATTAGATAGGGCATGGTGGATGCCTGTTCAATGAAGTAGAGAATTTAGGCACAGAGAGATATTAACAGCCATAACTAATGCAAGTGTTAATGAGTCATTAATTTAGTAAAATTTAACCCCAAGTTTAGGTACATTAAGCTGTGTTAAATACACATCACTATTTAAAATGGATCAAATTACCCTGCCAAATCTGCACAGGTGAGAGTGACTAATAGTGTTTCATTGTTCTGTTACAAGAATACTGAAAAATTTAGGCAGTGCTGTTTGGCTAGTTCACTTCCATGTGAAAGAACAAAATATTGCAATATAAAAGTTTATTTTGACTTACAGTTTCTAAAAACCTTATTACACATCTTTTGAAAAGCAATTTTTTCTCCATATCACACTGGACTTTCTGAAGGTTATACTACTAGGCAGCAAATTGAGCACTTATTAGCTCATTGTGAAGGCATCATTGCAAGTGCAAACATTTAGGCAACATGTTAAGATAACCAGTTAGTCTTTAACACCCTTGGTTGATATCCAACAGTCCTGAAACAGATTAATAAATTAATAATCGAATGAATATCTGCAATTAGAAGTTTTATGGAGTAAAATCAGTCTTGATGACTAACACTGAATTTACAAAAGTGTCACCAGTTTCTTAACAAATTTTAACTCAGAAGTTTTGTAATTATTTGTTCACAACATTGAAAAAGTACTTGCTTTTCCATCTGTTACAAAAATCCTAAAATACAAAACAAAAAATTAAATTTAAAACACTGAACATATTTGGGATTCTGTAGAATGGGAGATATTATTTGCAGTTCAACTATCATGAGGAATTTTATGCCTTTCTCATGGACCTGCTTCTGATGTTTTAGAATCTGTTTCTGCAAATCTCTTTCTAGCAAGAGTCTTGGGGCTCAAATGGCTGTCATTTATCCTCTGCAAAATGAATTAAAAAAATTATCAGGTAAAGAATGGTAGCATTGAATGCTCACGTTGCTCTGGTGAAAGTAAGGCTATAGACATAAAAGCTTGGCTTCTGATTACTTTATCAGAGTGTTGAACCATTTAAGAGTGCAATTCAAATTTTCACATCTGGAAAAGAAAGCATTTATGCAAAAAAAACTTCTATAAAACAAACAGAAAAAAATGTATCAGCTAATGGAGGAGGAGACAGGGATTATAGCCTTTCCTGTGAGGTAGTCATTATTTGCAGTTAGCCATGGGATACATTTGGCAAAGCTCACTTGGTCTCCATTTTCATAAATTGTGTTAGGGTTATCAAGATTGATTTTACTCCTTCAAATATATGATTCCAGATACTCATTCTGTTACTAATTTCTAGACATGAGTTTGCAAGTCTACCCTTATTTACTTCCATTATTTATTTTCATAGAAATAAAAATGGGATTGCTTTTCCCCAATTCTTCCCAAATCCAGGAAATATAATACAACTGTTTATACTCATTTACTGCTTATGACATTACAATATTATATAATAAATAGTGTCATTCTCTATAAATGCTGTAATGCATACAAACAACCTTCTAATGGTTTCTACTGAAGCCACTGGAACATAAGTTTAGCCATAATGTAAAAAGAAATCATGCATGGACAACATAATGGATTAATCATTAGAACTCTGTATCATGCTTTAAAAAGTTATCTCTGTCTCTGTGCTCTGAATTGTAATACGTAAGTATAGTAGGATGACTGTTTATAATGTGACACTATAATACTTTCAAGATTCCTTTGGAAAAGGAATGCAATTATCTACAATTTGTAAGAAGAAATGGAGTGCCAGTGTTATTATATTAAACTAATAGTTAAAAAAAGCACAGGCCTTGCGATGCTACAGTAACTATACATGGCTGTATTTGAGTTTCTTTTACTAATGTGGTGTTTCACTAAGAAAATATCTTAGCAAGTCAAAAAAAACCCCTCCATGCTGAATTTTGTCTCTCTCAGATGCCTACAGGGGTGTGATTCACTCAATCGAACTTCGCTATGCATCTGTTACGTTCTGTTATGCATGCAGAAAGAGAGGCACCTCTGCAGAATCACTTACCCACTAATATTTTAGACCTTTCATTAAGATAGAATTGCCCAGTCATTGCCTATGGAGTGCAGATTCCCACTAAACAGACCACCTCATCTAATCTTAGATGTCTGCAATACTTTATGTGAACTAGTCATCTAAACATTCTTTGAAATTCATAGCAAGAAATAAATACATAAAAGGTACAACTCAGCTCGTCTCAGTATAGATATCTCAAACAGTTCAGATTAATTTTGACATTGTTTCTTCCCACTCAGAGTCTAAATGAGCAGTTTATATGCAAACACTAAAGCTGGTACACTGATACCTTAACCAAAGGCACCTAGCATCATTTTGAGCAGCACTGGGTTTTCTGAAGCATACCTTAGGAGATGGCAAATATGACACAGGGAGAACCACATCCTTTTGGGGGACATTTGGAGACCAGGTGGAATACCAAAGACATCTCAAATAGGACTAAAGACCTACATTTAAAGAAAGGAATCAATCCTTTCATCAGTGGAGCTTGGAAAAATACTAACTACCCCTAGAGGTCTGCTTTAGGGTGAGATGCAACTCTCTGATTGCATGGGATAGTTAAGGTGATTCCGCTGCCTATACATAGCCTACCAGTGTCAAGTCACACACAATACAATGCCCAGATGGAGATTCAACTGCCTCTCCTGAAAGTAAATATATCCTGCAAATCCTGTGCCATACCTGCTAGCCCTGTACAGGCATCTTGGATGTCCTAGAGTATCTCAGATGGCACTGGACACCTATGTTCAGGTAACTGAATCAGACCCTTGATATATCCTGATGATCCTAGGAATTTAAACACTTCTGGAAGACACTCCAATCTAGATGCCATGACCTGGAACTGAATCCCAGCAAGAGGTGATGTTTACATTGCCAGACAGTCAGGGAGACAGACTGAGCACCTGATGAATCACACAGTTTATTTCCCCACCTTTGCTGTGGAGCACTCAGCTAGCTTTGAAAAAAGGCAATACAGGAGTTTAATTGGGAAGGATGGAATACACCAAGGCATTGTTATTAAAAGGCTTTACGAAAGAAAGAGTAACAGCCCTATCTCTCTGTCCTATGCAATCTTACAATGCTATTTGAGAAGGTCGCAAAGCCCTAGACATCCCACAAAATTTCAGTATCGACAGAGCAACCAACAAACATTGTAAACAGAAAAGAAGCATGATAATTATATTTTAGGCCATGGAGTAAGCGCACAGAGCATGAGAGCCAGAACGAGGGGCTATGTAGAATTTCTGGTGTGCATCTTTAGGGGATTTATCCTCATCAGTGCAGATATGAACCAGTCGGTGCTATCAGAGCCAGTAACTGGTCATTGGTCTTAATTTATTTAGTTAATACAAGAACACTTTTGCATTTTAGGTGTCTGACATTAAATGAAATAAATTATATGTTTAAAGTCAAAATGATCTTTGCCTTTGAGTTCAATGAGCACAATAAGTGTTAGATCAAAAATGAATGAAAGAGCTGAGGAGCAATTTGCAGCTTCCTCATTAATTACCACCTTATGTACAGCCTTGAACTTTAGCAGTTCAGAGTTTCTTTCTTACCAGGAGAATAATTAACTGAGAAGGGAATTTTCTCAAAAAGGAGTACACTTATAAGACTTTTAATGATATTCTGCAAGGGATAGGCACTATGCTGTTCAACTTCATCAAGGATCTGAAAGTATATTTAAAATCACTACTAATGTAAACATGTCATGTGATAAAGGCACGGGAATCATTCAGAATGTTTTTGATTAAGTGAATGACTGCAGCATATAAAAAAAGAACACGGAAATGCTTTCAAACACATCTAGACTACATCTAGAAACAAGAAATTCAGGCTACAACGTGACTGTATCTTGGAAACTAGTGACTCTGGTGAAGAATGTTATCTCAATTCCCAGTGTGATGCTGAGGTAGAAGAGAGAATGCAAACTTTTAAGTAGTAGAAAGAGATTTAAAGTGGAAGGTTTATAAAGATGATTTTTTCTAACTGCAATATTTTTCTGATAGTGGTACTGGAAGAATGTATGAATTACTAGTATTCTCAGTTTTAAAGTAACTTCATAAATCTGAGGAAGATTCAAAAAATTTTCATAAAAGATTAAAAAGTTGGATATTCTTGAGACTTAAAGAACTTGATTTTTGTAGTGTATGAAAAAGAAGATGGAGTTGTTAGTCTTTTACAATATTTGTATAAGTATCTTCATGGGTAGAAAATATCAGTTACTAAATTTATAAAGCCATGATAAATACCAGTGACTTGATGTTGAAAACAGACACATTTGAATTTGAAAATTAAATTACCCTTTTTGACGGAAAAGGTAATTAGGCACCAGAACAAACTGTCAAATGAATTGATAGAGCAACTGTCTCTTAGTATTTTAGGTTTGAGACCAAGTGACATACAGAAAGATATACTTTACTCAAATGTAAGTTATGCTTTAGTTAGTACACAAACCATTAAGCTTGATGCAAAGATAACTGGATGAAATGCAGCACAAGCAGAAAATAAGAGGTCACAGTAGAGTATCTAATTGTCTCCTCTGGCCTTAATATTCAAGAAAATGTTAGATATTGTAATGGCTCAGATCCCCAGCTGTCAGAAACTGGCATAGAGCTGCTGATTTGAGCTATTTCTGGCTTATTAATAATATAACTTTTCCTCTTGTTAAATACTCTAAGTACATTACTAGAGCTACCATTGATAATCAGTTCACTGGAAATCTCTTCATGTTTAGAGTGTAATAATAAATTTTGTTTTTAGCTAAAGTTAAATAAGTTAAAGTTAAAGATCTTTATAAAGATCCAGCATTTGGTTTGGTTTCAGTTATTAAAACAATGAATACAATGCTTTTGTAACATTCTTATGCTTAAGTAGTGTTGACAAGATTTGTAATGAAGAGTCTACCACGAATGTAATGTTCTCTGTCTTTTTCCAAAATACTTTCTTGAATAGAACCTGTCTGACTAAATGTATATAATATTCATCATTAAAATTAAGAACAATTAAATTTAATAATTAATGCCATTAAGTCAAATGCTATTGTCTCTAGTCTCTTGGAAATCTTTCACACGATGCTTATAATCTGTGCCCATATCTCTAACTATTTTTTAAAATTTAAATGAATAAGAGAGAAACTTGAGACTCAAAGGCCTCTGTCGGATTTCAGTAAGAGAGTTAAATTAATGATGCATGTGAAGCAGTATTGGCTTTGTAACCAAGGCAGGAACCAAGCGATTTTAGTGTTTTTTAATTCATGTCTCCATTACACTGGGTGTCTTGGCATCTAATCATAATGCTGTAGAGAAGCTAGAAGTTGGTTCAAGTAATAGAGATCTGTTAAAGGTATTTAAATTCTTAATGAAAGATCTATCCCAACTCTGAGATGCGAATTGGAGATTTAAAAGATTATTGTAGGGACTGTGGAGGATTATCTCCCTCCAGTGAAGGAGAAAACACAGTAACTGAAAGCAGATCAGTCATACAGATGATTGACCTCTGTCTCTGTGTGGAAGAAGAACATATTCTTGTCATCCAGCATATACGTCTTATACTGAGCTCAAATTCAGGTCTGTGCTCAAGTACAGTTACTGACCATTTCTCTTAGACACAAATTGGAGAATAGCCCATTTAGGTTCTCAGTGTCCTTTAGCATGGGGCCAAGTTGCTATATTTGGCATGACCCAGATATGTGATGCTGCTTCTACCAACCACCTGCATCCCCTGCCTTTCCAAGAGGACTGCCAGTGTTGCCTGTGGTGAGACCAGAGGGTATCCAAAGGCTACCTAAGTGGGCTGCCTTATACTGGGTGGACCTGACAGCTGAAGGTAGTAGCAATCTATGGTCAGTATTTGGTATGCCAGACTCTATTTGGGAAGGCAACAAGTGTTGAGTTTGCCACAGGGTGAATATCGCACAATCATGTCTTCTTTTAAAGTATATAAAAACTATCCTGATTTATTTATAGATGTCAGGACATTTCTAGATGGAAAAATAATCACTTACAGACTCCTTTGCTATAAATCAAAACTGATAAGCTTTGCAGCACATAAAGCATTAAAATGCATTTTGAGACAATCCCAAAAGTAAAACATCTGCTGTTTTTCACAGATGTTTTGGAAAGGAGATGTATGTGAGAGTTTCATATAGTATTTGAGGAAGAACCAAGATACGTGTACCTTGGCAAGACTTTCACATATTTCCAATTTTCTTGATGTTGAAGTGAAACGTGTGAGATATAAACCAAAACTGAATGACAATTCTGGAACAAATGTCTCTTTAACTGGAGTTACCTAGCTTGTCAGAATTCTGATCGAGACCATTGCTACTATAAGACTAACTGCTGGATTACAGAAAAGAAATTGTTGACCTTATTTCAGTTTCTGTCAGACATATGCCCAAAACTCTGCCAAGCTGGTATCTTTGTAAGCACTTTCAAAGATAAGGTCAATAACTGAAAGAGCAAAGGGATTGAATTTCCCAAAGTGAATATGAAAAGAATTGTGTCACGCATATTCTCAAACTTGAGAAGAGGGAAAAAAAATTATACAGCAACTTGCCAGAAGCTAAATATATCCCTGGAAAATCAGCTCTGTCTGTTCCAGATCTCAGACAAGAGCAGTGAAAAATATGTATCTGGTCTGGAAAAGAGGTGTAATTGGATGCTGTTTGCCTAACAAAGATTTAGGCTACTTCAAGGAATAAAGAAGTGTTACTCTTCTGTTGTTCTCTTCAACGGAAATTGGGCTTTTTGATGTATTTTTTAAATACAAGATGTGGGTTAAAAAAAAAAAAATTGGGATGAAGGATTTGGCTACTGCTGAGAGGGGCCCTAAACAAACCAGATAATTAAAAATAAGACATATTTCTATAGATAATATTACTGGTGAGACAGTAATAAAATTTTAAAATCAGTTGAGTAAGATTGGTACAAGAGTGTTAGCCCTCCATGATGTGTATAGTCAGCGGAGGAGCTACCTAGAACTGAAAAATGAAATATTCCCTGAACGTCATTTGAGTGACAAACTCACATGGGCTAGGGAAGCAGATGATACAAGTGCTTGAAGCCAAATTTTCACCTTAGGAGTAATTTCACTTTCTCAGTGTTTTGTTGTGGGTTTTTTTTCCATTTTATCCCTAAAAAACCCCACCTATTCCAAATCACCTTAGGCTTTTAAAAAAACCAGCGGTATTATTTTCTGAAAAGGAGCTTAAAATATTGTGTAAGTTGTAACATGGATATCAAAGCAGAAATATCCTAAACAGAATAATTCCATTCTGGTTAAATCTGAAACAGACAAACACAAAAGCCTCTGTTTTGACCTTACCAAAGTTCTTTCTTCCCCTTAAGTGTTTTACTGCCACAGGAATTTATTGAAATTGACATATTCTTGCAGAATATGTAGAATTTGACAAAACTGGCCTTTTTTTCTAGATGAAAGGAAAGGTCGCAGGAGGATTTTGCCCAGTGCTAGTAAGGAGTACTGTGCCTTGTACACAGTGCATGTCAAGACCTTCCGAAGACTCAATGCCACATGACTATCAGGAATCCTGGATACAGCATGATCCTTTGCTGTTGTATGCCTGACTCATCTGATGGCAGGACAAAGGTCAATGAAGCCATAGCTTCACGTTTTTAGTGCATTCTTCTGACCTTTCCTATGAATACGCTGTCAGTGTTGATGCTAATGCAACTCAGATGCCTCATTCTGAACATTTGCCTTTTTTTTAAAGGAAAAATATTAATATCTTGGGGGTTTTATTCTGTAAAATCATTACAGTTGGAAAGGTTTCCTTTCCTAATTTGAGCCATAGAACATGTTTTCCCAATTACCTCCAGCCACATGGAATCACCTAACTAGTGAGTACAGTGAGCCTACTTCTTTCCTCATGAAGATAAGGTATTACCCTCATTGCAATAAAAAACTTTTTTGGCCTTATATATTAGATTGCTTGGAATCATGTATAAATTTAACACTCCCCTAATCAATCCTTGTTTCTCATCAAACTTAGTTGGCAATGAGTTGGTGTTTCCTTCTATGTTGTTGCTAAGAATACATCAGAGAGCACAGGGCCCCAAACCAATTCCTGAGCAATATCACTGTGAGTATATACATGTATTGGTTCACATTCTCTCATTTATTATAAAAGCTAGCACTTTTTAAACATACTTAAATTTTGCATTGTTTTTCTTTTGTGTTGTGTGGGACTAAGTAGCCTTGCAGAAATACCTAAATGTATTAGCACGGTACTGTTACCTTTATAATTTATTTTGCTTTTCAAAATAGTATTCCTTTAATAGCCTAGCAGATAATTTCGGTTTCAAGCATGTAACTGGAAAGGTATTAGTTATAGTTCAGTATTTGAATGTCCTATTCTATTATCCAAACTGAATACAAAAATAGTTTATCAACAGGACAGAACTCATCTTTACTGCTAATGCCAAAATATCTTGAGAATCTAGATTGCCAATTTTTGTGATGGAATCACTCCCCTTTACCACCTTCCCTTCTCATGGTGAAAGGACACACTGAAATAAATAGAATGGTACATTGGCAATGAAAATTGGTAAATAATTGCAGAGCACTGATCTTGATATCTATTACACTGTACTAGCAATAGCTTTCAGTATCACAGCATCTTTTCTGAGTGAAATATCTTGTGTTTTGCAGAAAGTGGTATGGGTTCTTTTGGAGGTATAATTATCTTTCATTATTCAGTATTCCAGGGAGAAAACCATAGCATACTACCCTCTAAGTAGTAGCTATGTAGCCTTTATCATGTCAGTTCTGTTGAATAATCTCTTTTACATTTGGTTAAGAAAATGCATTATCTTTTGACATTACATGGGATTCAGTGAGAACTGAATCTTTCCTAGTATTTTAAAAGAATATGGGGAGCCGGATAGTTTTTTTAAAATTAGATAATTAAAATAATACTTTTTACTCATCACTTTTTTCCTCATGAATATATTCTCACATTCTGTCCAACATCAAACCTAAAGAAATACTCTTCAGCAGTCACAGGGCTCAGACAGATTTTCAGGAAGGACAGCAATACTACCAGACTTTCTTGGATCAGGATGGTCACTTCACAGAAAGCTTTGCAAATCTTTCCAGAGACTTCTGAAAGTCCTTGATACCCAAGAAGTCCACATTTTCCACGCATGGTGGTAAGTTTGCATAGTTAATCATCTGGCTAATCGTGCCACTGAATTGCATTTGAAAAAGATTACATTAATTGGTTCTTTCTCATTCTGATTGCTCATTTTCTATAATGTGTGTTTTTCTTCTTGTTATTTTAAATGTTGAAAACGTTGTTCATGAATAGTGCTTCAGTGATCAGCTCTGGAAATGGGACTCCTCTGTCTCAGAGGCTTGTTGTGATGGGCCTTACTCCGCAGGTCATGTGCAGTGTGGAATTAATCCAAACATGGACATGCACGGGAGGCACAAAGCAGGACCTTCTGAAGCTAGGGTGGCATCAAAACAACTTGACAGTTGCTTTTTAGCTGCATGCATTCAGTAGCTGCTTTACTGTGTATTAGTTATACAAATATACTAAGTGCTAACTCACACAGGAACACCACCACAGTATTTCTTCACTCAGAAGTCTGTATGATTCACAGCACCTGCAAAAAAGAACCTAGAGGGTCATACATTTCTAGCTGGGATTTAAGCCAAAGCAGAAATAGAAGGCTTAGCTGATGAGAATGAGGATTTAGGATTCTTTCCAACAGTAATTAATTATGAGTTCTTTCTTTTACTTCAGCAGGCAGTGGATCAGGACCTGTCAGACAGAAGGGAATTATTTTAACTCTGCCAGTCAATGGCAGAATCTTAATAAGTAGTTTTCACAATAAAGAAAAAAAAACTTTGATTATCATTCAAGAGAAAAGCACCACAAACCAAGAATAGCTTATTGCCTATTATCTTACTTGTTCCACCTTCTAAGAGGAAAACATTGTATTTTGTTATAAAGAAATTTGTTGCTTAAGTTACTTTAAATCACCGGCTTTTACTGCCTTTAGACTTATCACAAATGAAGACAAATAAAAAAGATAAGCAGAGAAAAGTGAACCATTTCAAGACTGATGAAACTAATGAAGTTTTCCTTAAGAATTTTTGTCCTGTAGTTAGATTTTCTAAAAATGTGTGAGCTGTGGACTAAAGCTTGTCCTATATATAGGCTGTTCATAAACATGTTTTGTGGTATATATTCTGTAGTTTCCACTAAGGACTGTAGCTAGGTCTTCACCTGGATGCCTATTTTTACAGAAGTTGTAGGAACTTAACTTTTTTTCACACAGCCAACTGGATCAAAGTCTGCTGAGACAGTAGTTAGACCTTTACATTCTTTTGCATTCTTGATTCTACCTTCATGTTCACATGTACACACATCATAAAACTGAGTAAGATACATTTCCATAGGACACTAGATCAGAAAGCAAGTAAATTTCATATTGTTGAATTACTCTTTTCAGTAGAAATAGAATGACAATTTCTTGTGAAAACCTCTTTTTAGCACAACTTCTGTAGAGAATAGAAAGCAGCTGTACAGAATACATTACCTATGTTCTGCTTTGGAAGTACCAATCTAGAAGTACAGTTACAGTATATATTGGTATTTTATAAAATATTTGGTCTCAAATATATTATATGGCATATATTAAGACAACCCTCAATTTCCAGCAGTGATAGTTCTGAAGATCTTTGTGGTATTCTTTTTTTAACCATGTGTTTGATATCACGAGACTAATTCCGATAAACTGTCACACAATTTCAGATCACCATATTTCTAGGTTATCACTGAACTCAGCAAAATTGCCTGGATTACCCTGCATTGCAAAATATACTTCCTTGAAATATGTTCAACAAGATGGCAATTGAATCGTACTTAGGTTGATACCATGTCACTGATTTATGGACCAGATGCTAAAATAATAGAACAGGGAAGTAAACATATTTGTCAAAAATTATAAAGCTTTCTCTATGCTATTGAAATTTTTTTCAGTAATTTTTTAAAATAAAATAATTCATAATGGTGATGCTAGAAAACATTCCTTTCATTCTAATAAAAGGCCTGCAGAAAAGATAGGCAAAAGCTGTAATAGCGTTCTTGGCAATAATACCAACCATTCCATGTGTATTCTGAACCAGATTTAATTTGAATTAAATAGAAATAAAAACTATTTACCATTGCACCCTAATGACTATAATTTTCTCTCAAGCTGTTACTTACAGACAAAGTATGCTGCACCTTTAAAATAGTCTCTTCCTTGTTTTTCTATCTAGGGGACAAAGTTTTGGTGCATGAATTTTTAATCACTAGACAACAAAATTATGTACTCCACTGGAAAGGCTAATAAAAAAGTCAAACTGAAAAATCAATTTTTCCTGTCATGATGGGGGAATTCTTAATTTATGTTTTTTCATCTGTCTGGGCCACTAATATCTGCAGCTAACAAAATGATACTACCCTGTCTCTTCTTATCCGATGGTACTTAACTCCATCATGATAGCTGTACTAACTCACCAAATAGCTATTATCCTGCTCATTTAGTGTTGTAGCCAAAATATCTCCATTATAACCACAAGTAGCTAAACTCTTCAGTGCCAGATGGTATACAAATTGGTCTCATCACAGAGATACAGATGTCATCACACACACAATTTGTCAGTATTATGAATCCCCCAAACCTCCCCAGTGAACTTAGCGTGACAGAGTTGTCTTATTTAATCTCCAACGTAGTGATTAATACATAGCAAACCTCACTACCATATAAAAATGTACTAATTAGCAGAAAATTAGCATTTCTTCATTGTCAGCAAATAAATACCGAACTTGAGAGTCAGTGTAGGGACCTGCTGGAAATCGATGCACATTAAAGAACAGATTAGCTTTCTGAGTGTAACTTCAGTGCATGTTAGTGAATTACTCCAAAGTGGCTTTGAATAGCTTCTCACCAAACACTGTAAACATTTGTTTGCTATGTAGGACCATTCAGCTATTCATGCCAAATGAACGAGAATAAATGACAACCTACCCTATTCCACGCAAGTTCCTCTCTGCAAAAGATTTATCACTTAGACTTCATGTTCTTCTACATTACAATTTCAGTAAATTACTTGAGGGAATTTCAAGACTAATGCATGATAACAACAGAAGCTTTATCTTCAGGAAACAGCTAAATAACATTTTGTGTCATCTTCTATTTGACTGGGAAAACTTAACAGAGAAGACTTCAAAACAGTTAAAGAGTTTGCTGGCTTTAAAAATTTATTTCAAAATTTGAAATATATCTTAGGCTGCAAAAGGTTTTCACAGAGAAAGATGGGTAAATGATATTCCTCCAATATTGTCAATTAGCATTTATCTGTCTGTTTTGAATGAAAGAGAGAAAAATATTTTATAATCTTATCATAAAATAAGTGAAGTAAAAGACAGGAAATGTTATTCTTTTTTTTTTTTTTTTTTCCATATACCAACACGCCCGGGAACAGAGTACTTATCTGTTTGGCTCCCTAATAGGAGTGTCCCTTTCATAACATGTACTTTCTCCAGCTAACTTGGATACACTAAGTTCACTCTGCCATTCTTTCTGCCAACAGGACCTGAAGAGAATTACAGGTCTTAAGGAAAGTTAAATTTGATTCATTTCAGGATCCAGGGGTTTTCTCTCTTCCCAGTGCACTACACGTGTGACCACTGCCCATGGCTGTGCTCCATGTCCACCTTGATTCCTCTTTTTCTCTACATTTGCCTTCTCCCAGACACATAACCCACCAGTGATTACTTTTTCCTCTTTGATCCCAGTTTTGCATTCCCTAATTTGTCATTTCTCATGTGATTACCAAAGATATCTTGGCCTTATGTCATTACTGATGCAGTTACTTTAGATTCTACTCCTCAAAATGATCCTAATACTGCTGTTTGAACTGGATAGCTGGACTTCAGCTATTTCTCACTAACTCCCCTTTAATCACCTGAGAAATACAGCCATTCCCCATGGCACTATCTGTAACTTTTGTCAGCTTTGCACTTTCTTTTTTATTACATGCAATTTTTTTTTACAGTCTCATTTGCTGGAGTGCTATATTCTGTTCAGCTAGCTAAACCTCAGGCCAGGGTCCAGTCATTTGTCTGCATGCCTTAAACAGAGTTTCCTACTCCGATTTTCATGATCGTGCCTGAAACAGACAGTGTGGCTACCCCTCCTACACACATGTTGACCATGACTTAGTACTTCTTAGTCTGGAAGATATACCCTGCAAATGGAGAGGCACAAAACTAGCAACCAAAGAGTATGAGAAGTTTGTATGAATTGTGGACCAAAATTTTGCCAGTGTAGGCTTTTTTTGTGCAAGACCAGTTATGTAATCTGCCATTTTGTGTCCCTACAAAATATGCATACTCTTTGATATGTTCAATAAAATGCACCTCAGTATCTCGTCTTCCTAATTAATGATGATTGGTTTGATGGTATGACTTAACAAATGTGGCAGTTGTTGCTCCCACCAGAAGTGAGGCAGAGTTTTCATTGTTCATAAAACTTGTTCCTACAGGGCGCCTTTATGAACTTAGTTGTGGTAAGACACAGTGCATTGTGCAAGTTTGCAAAACTAAGTTCAGCAAGTCCTGTGGGTGGTGGGATCTGTGGTCGGTGGCCTACTGCTCTGGAGCTCTAACAGTGAATTTTTTGGGAAGGCCGGCAGGGAATTCAGAAAAGTGTTAAATCTCTGCTGAATAGTGCTGTCTGTGAACAGTTTTAGGCTAAAAGATTCCTTACTGAAAAGTCCTTGAGTGTCAATTTTTTCTTCAAAAAGAATGAAAATATTTCCTTTTACTAAGAATCCCCTGTTTTCAAACATTTTTTTTTAAAAAAAACTTCTCTTAATGGACAGTCATCTGTATTTTCAAATCAAAGACCAGTGTAATTGTCTTAAAAAGACTTAAAAAGTAAAGTTTAGGGATAGATTTTATTCTACATTGCAGAATTTTCCCAGGGTAAATGGGACTTCATTTCTCTTGAAACTGACATTTGAATATCACAACACCAAATTAAAATAAGAAATCAGAAGTGGGTTGGTAAAAACTGTTTAAAATACATAGATCCTTCATAACCTGGGGTTTATTTCGTACTTTTTATGGGAGAACATGTTAAGGAAAAGAATTCGCTAAGATTTTGGTCATTCTCATGGTAGATATAGCAATTGGAGAGGATAGATAATAATTCCAGACAAGAAAAGATTTTTTCATCTAAATCTTACAGGCAAAGAGAAACATTTTTTTTTTGTTTGTAGTCACATTTTCTCTTTCTGCTCATTGAAAATGTTCTTTCAGTATCAGTGGTGTTTCTTGCACTGAAATAATTCTGGAGTGTAGACCATGTTTTTAAGCTGTTTTTCCTTGTTGCAATTATCCCAGACTTAAGTTACAGAATATTTGAGGTTTAAAATCTTTGATATAATAGATTATATTCTCACATCCCAGAAGTGATTTAAATACGATCTCCATAAGCAGGTCTCAGTTTCTTAAAACTCATATTGTATTTTTATGGCAACCCCCACTGCACGTCTCATAATAAGAATGAGGGAGCTGAACTCTATCACAACAGGCTCTTAAAAATAGAACTATAGACCTGTGGCTGAAAGTTTGGGATATACATGTACTCAGATAAGACACAATTAATATAATAGTTCTCTAGCATGATTGAGTGGAATCCTATCTCTGTTTTGCACAGGGGGTCGTATAAAGTGTTAAAACTGACTAGGGGAAAGCAGTGTGTTAGTTATACTAAAATGAAGTCATAGAATCACAGAATCCTAGGATGATAGGGTTGGAAGGGACCTCTGGAGATCATCTAGTCCAATCCCCCTGCCACTATTGTCTTGGTAAAACTGCTTCCATACTAAGGGGAAAACAGGAGTTGAATTCTAGGAATATAATTACAAAGATATTATTTTTATTTCTAGACAAGTGGTAAGATTAGATTCTTCTACAATTTAGACATCTATAATTGAAACTGGAAATTCTGCTATCGACCTAAGTGACGGTGACTAAAGATTCTTGATCTTTTTTTTTTTTTTCATTCCTTTCCTTCTGTGAAAAATACAGTACATATGATTCTTAAAATTTTATTTTTAACATATCTCTGTCCACAGGAGGCATGGGAATATGTTGTGGAAAAACAATACTTTATTTTTCATCTCATTGCTATTCACTGTGCTAATTCTTTTTTTTTTTTTTTTCCATTCTTAATTGTGTTGGGAGTATGACCATTACTTTTTCTTTACCCAGATAAATGAATGATTGAGCTCTCACAAGCTTTTTGAGACAACAATAAACTCCTATATTTTCTACATTAATACTAATAATTGTAAGGAATATTTGGTCCACAAGACTTAGAAGTCAATAGGACTCATGATTCCTAATTTGTAACATCTTGATCCCAAAAAGCTGAGAAAAAAAAATGGAAGCCATGCAAACGCTTTAGTATTGACATGTTACTTTTGGCTGTATTTCTTAAAAGTGTTCAGACTATTGATCACTAGAAGGTACTCTCTTTTATAAATTGTAACCTGAATCAATGTGAATCATTTAATGGTTTTCTGGTTACCTGATTCTGAATACAGCAGCTGCATATTAATTAAACCTGAGGGAAACGCGTTTCAAGCATAAAGTGTATGTGAGGGAATAGGGAAAATAAACATTTTTTCTTAAATTCTGTTGTGAGTGGGGAAATACTACTCTCCACTATGTGACAGCTCTTTATTTTATCTAACAGCTCTTAAAAGGACAACGCACAAGCAGAAAACAGAGCTCCCTTCCTTTCTTTCTGGGTGAGTATTCTCAACAATTTATGCAGCTAAGTAACACAGTTTAGCACTTCTGTGGCCCAAAACCTCTTTATTCAAGTTCTCAAATAGACCTAAGAAAAGATTGTCCTAGACTGCCTTATGGTATGGTGATTATGGAAAGATCAAAATCCCTCAGATAAGGAAGCCTTCAAAGTAAGACCCGCAATCTTAATGCTCTCTTGCTGCTTCACTATTGTAAAAAAGGTTGCTCTAGTTGCAGCATTCACTGTGTGCTTCTGTTGAAGTTCTTCACGTTCTGAAAAGTAAGATACAGAGATGTATATTATGAAATCTTCAGGTAAGCAGATGGCAACTCATCCCAAAGATTACAGAATCACCCTACAAAAGTTGTCCGTTGATTCTGAAAAGAGAGAAAATACACCTAGTTTCTCTGAATAAGATTTCAGAGGCCCTGTCTCTCTGTTGTCTGGATGGGGACCAATTTCCAGCATTCCAAGTCATCCAGCAAAGACCTAATTAACTAAATATTATAATGGTTACCTTAGAAGTTAGAGAAAGCCATTTCAATCTTCCTTCAGTAACACAATACACTGCAACAAATTGCCCTGTACCTGGCTTTCACTGCTCCATGATATTGCCGACATAGATCAAAAAGTATACAAAATAGGTCCTACATAACAATATAATGTGGAGATCAAAAGTAGGTCATAAATCTCATTTCCATTTACAGGTACTTTAATCACAACTTCATGCATTAGCTTTGTGAGTACAGTACTCACTGTGGAAGATTCCCCAGCAAAAAGGTAAAACTGCATTTCCCATCTATTTGGACAGTGATTTACTTTGTAGGAAAAAAAAAAATAAATAAAAAGGATTCATTAGGACAGAGAGGAAAGTATGGTTCTGTTGACTCAAAGACGGAAGTGACAGAAGACACCAATAGGGAGGGTAAAAATCTATATTCTACTATTCAATACAGGGGGATATTATATACTTTACCTTACACATAGTGGAGTGGACACAGTACTGAACCATTCTTGAAGCTCCCTTACTCCCATTTGAAGACTGATCTTTAGGCCATGGATCTGTGTGAACGTGATTGTATTCTTAAACAACTTTAGTCTCCACTTCACTGAGGAATTTAAGTATTTACTTTAATTTTAATTTCGCAAATTGCATTATTTAAGTTGTGTTTTGTTCTAATAGTGACTTCTGCTGTGATTAGTTTCATACATACACAAAAGCTTTTTTTGCCTTCAGGGTTTTGGCATTTTTTTTTAACCATTATTGAAAAAGTTTGCACCTCTATGTATGTTTCTAATAAGGTCAGTTGCCTCACTCTGCTGGCAGTGTAGCTTTTGTCCCTTCAGATTATCTTCTAGTGCCTTTTCTATTTCTAACATATATCATAGAATCATAGAATAGTTAGAGTTGGAAAGGACCTTAAAGATCATCTCATTCCAACCCCCCTGCCATCGGCAGGGACNGCTTGGGATTGCCTTGACCCACATGCAGAACTTGGCCTTGTTGAACTTCCTGAGTTTCACACAGGCCCACTTCTCAAGCCTGTCAATGTCCCTCTGGATGGCATCCCTCTCCTCCAGCATGTTGACCATGCCACACAGCTTGGTTTTGTCATCAAAATTGCTGAGGATGCACTCAATCCCACCTTTCACGTTACCAACAAAGTTGCTAAACACCATCAGTCCCAGTACCAGCCCCTGAGCAACACCACTTGTCACTGGTCGCTACTTGGACATCGAGCCATTACTGCAACCCTTTGAGTGTGGCCATCCAGCCAATTCCTTATCCACTGAGAGGTCCACCCATCAAATCCATGTGTCTCCAACTTAGAGATAAGGATGGCATATAGGACAGTGTCATATGGCTTTTTAATGATCTTATTTAAAAAAAGGCCAAAATAATTCTTTACTAAAAGAAAAGTGTGTCTTTTGGGGGTGAAGATAGGGATGTTATTACAGTTGGTTTTGCTTTCTTACTCATCTAAATCTTCTGGTGGTGGATGTTTTGCTTCTGCAGTGTATGACTTTACCTCATGTGGAACCTGGTTTTTTTTCAGCCTCCACAATTCTAGCACTAGCGATTTCAAACTCCTTTCCCAACTTGGCTTACTTAATTTTCCATGTCTTTTTATGAGTTTGCGATTGAATTAAGTATTGCTTATTGAATTGAATTTCCTCTATGAAAGAAGAATAGGTAGTTCACTACTTAATGGAAGTATATAGAATTCTTGTTTCACTGGCAAAAATAGATATTAATTTTTTAAGCCCCTTTAGAGAAGAGTTATTTCAATACCCACTTCTGTTTTCTCACAGTAACACTTTTTCATCATCAAGTATCTTCCATCTTCCTCACATTCCTGTGTACACATTCTAGGTCTCAAATATCTCAAGAATTATTTGTGTTAGGAGGGTCCAATAGATCTGAGATATTTAGGACATGATTCATAGAGGACATAGAAAAAGATTTCAGTAGGGCCTTCAGGATTCAGTTGTGATAGAAGAAGGAGTAATGGTTTTAAACTAAAAGAGAATAGGTTCAGACTAGATATAAGGAAGGAAATTTTCACAGTGATTACAGTGAAACACTGACACAGGTTTCCCAGAGAGGTGGTAGATGCTCCATCCCTGGAAACATTCAAGGTCAAGTTGGATGGGGCTCTGAGCAACCTGGTCTAGTTGAAGATGTTTCAGCTCATTGCAGGGCAGTTGGACTAGATGACCTTTAAACACACCTTCCAACCCAAACTATTCTATGATTCTATGATCCAAAAGAAGGTTTAATGTTACTTTCAAGTTAGGCAGTTAATTAAGCTCAACAACATCCAACTCTGAGGCATCTGAACAAAGAGCTTTATTTATCTATTTATATGAAAGACTCATTAAATTCATAATTTTTCATAGGAAGAAGAACACAATCATGGACTTTTCTCCCCAGCATTTGTACACTTTTGCTGTCAAAACTACGTGACTGTGAGGAAACCACTGATTCTTTGTGCTAGGTCCCAAACTGTGCCTGGTAATTGTTTAGGGGACTCATGGGTCTGTTCTAAAAATATAAAAGTGGAGAAAGTTGCAATGTTACCTGGCACTGTCTAAGTTAACTTTCCAGACAAAGGCAGAGAGCTTGGCCCTTCTAGAGCAAAGCAACAGCGAGATAGAGAAACATAAGTTGAAAATTTTCCACATAAGTCATGCTACAGGCCACTAATTTGAGAGTCTATATTTGACAGAGGTGTTATTTGAAATAATATTGAATTATGTTTCCCCAATGTACCCTCTATCTTCTGGACTTGGTAATTTAAGTATTAAGTCCCACTTTAAGCACTTAAATCTTATTTGAATAGATAACTTAAGCATTTCCCTATTTTATAGTAGAGGGCATATCCGTATAAGGGAAAAAGGAATAGCAAAAATCGTCACATAAAATGAAAGACAAGTTCCTCCATGATACATAGAATAAAAATAAGTGATGCTCCCTTATAGTCACATACAGATTGTTCATCATTAGTACTTTTCAAACTGTAGGCATTTTTAAAAATAAGTGATATTCTTTCTTTTAGGTAGGAGTAACTGAGAGAGAAACTATGTTTAAAAATCAAGTCAAATAATCCAGTATTCTCTTTTGGCTTACAAAAAATATGCATAATAGTCATGGAATAATTTTTAAATTCTAACCTGAATATGTAATATAGCTTGTTCATTTGATACTATGTGGTACAATAGTCTAAAAGAAGAGAAGAAAGACCGGCATTTACACTTTTATCTTAGGAGTAGTTAGAAAAAAATACAATCACTCTCTCTAAGCCCCAATAAGATATTGGAGAGGAAATAGGAAAGTCACAATTTTTGTTTAATTGTCTATTTTTAAGTACTTGTTATTGTAATCATCTCTAGAATGAGCAGTAATATGTGAGTGGTAGCCTACTAGATGTTGTCTTGCTAATCATGAAGACGACAGTGTTTGTCTGTGTATCATCACCCGCAGGTGCAAATGCCTATGTAAAAGCAAGAAACAGATCATAATTTAGCAGATATAATTTCAGATAACTCTGCATAAACCTTGGCTCTCTATTTACTGTCTTGATAATACTTACTGTATTTTCACTAACACATGAACAGAGAAGGAATGAGGATAGCATTTCTTCTTTTGAACATGTCTTTTAACCAGTGAGAAGGGTGACCTAGTTCAGTGCAGATTTGTAAACACTCAACTCAGTGTTCAAAATATACACGTTCCTCCAATCTAAGTCTTTCTGACTATATTTGGGAGCTACTTGTCAGTTTGCACAAATTTAAGACAACAGCTGTAACAAATCATGATGCAGAACTCGTACATTTAAATCTGATGATTAGTTATACTTCTATTAACAAGCTGCAAAGCCAAGTTACTAACATAAAAGTTCAGTTTTATGTTTTGACTATTATTTCTTTTTCAATTAAGATAATTTCCTTAAAATTAGTACTAGAGTTAGAACTTTTGGATAATATTTTTTAAAAATCAAGAATATATAAAAGCATGTTAAAAATAATTTTGTGAGCCATATTTTACTCTAATTTAGTGTCTCTGAAAGTTGCTGGATAAATAAACTATAATATTAAGATTTTCTCTTACCAAGCCAGGAGAACAGAGGAAGTAACGACAATACAGCTTTCCCCTTCTGCTACTGTTATGCCTTTGGACTGATTTGGGGTAGATTTCAGTTTCATTTTGGGGTTAGATCCCCAGTAGCTAATGTCAGAAACATAAGTTTTCCATCTGCTTTTCACAGTCTGCCTTAAATCAGATACTGGATACTTGGCAACTAAGGCTCCAGCTGATGAGTTGTAATTTTACATTGTTGCTACCATGGTTCAAGAATTTGGTAAAGCAGAAACAAAGACAAAACATGAGTATATTATTGCATATTAATACAGGAAACAAAATACATGTTATCAATGCTGTATTAACCAGTAAACTTACAATTTTGCAATATTTGTGGAAAAACCTTCTAGAAGAAGTTAAAACACACAAGAAGTTATGTGTTTTCTCCTCTGGGTAAAAAGGAAAAACGTGTCAGTGTAGGTGAAGATTCTGAGCATAAAGATCAGAAATGCATCAAAGAAAGAAGGTTTGGGTAATGGCTTAGAACAAAATCTATAAGGACAAGGACTTCTCTGTTTTTTTGTACCATTTGCCACTTAAGCCAAACAAGCACCAATTTTATCATACAAAAAGAAATATTTTTAATCATATTAAAGATCTATGATCTTGTATATTTGTGGCCTCTTTTTACGGCACAGTTAAGCAATTAAAGAGTAGTTTGAGCTTTCTCAAGCTTATAGTTTCTCATTAAAGATGTAAATAAATAGCTTCCCTTGAAGTAAGGAAAGCAGATCAATGCTCACTCATAGTTTGTATACCAGCATTTGTTTATACAGACTAATGAAATACCTTAAACGACAGCAAAAATACCCCATGCCAGCATGTAAACATACATCAAAAACTTACACCTGTCATCTAATCTGTTCAAGGCAGCTGCAAAAATAAAAGGATCTGTTTTTGAAACCTAACAATCACAAAGAGCACAAGAGCTGAGTAAGAGTGTATATGATGCTACAATGACACAGGCTTTGCTGCCTTTTTCTTAATTAATCAGTCTATTTTCATATTTCAGAAAATTCTATGCAGTTTACTTTTATCCTTAGCCACTACCTGGACTTTGGATTTTCAATGTGTGTTTGTTAGGATTGTAACCACTTTGTGCTCGTACACTGCGAAGTCTGAAATAACTGAAATCAGTAGGTAAAGAAAAAAAAGGAAATGTCCAGATTTTTCTCATTTTCTTTTTCTCTAGAGTGCTTTTAAAGATCATCTGCTCCTCTCTGTTTCCACTGAAAAGCTTATCTGTCTTTCTTGTTTGACTAGTTACACATCTTATTTTCTATCTCCTTTTACTTTGAGCTCTTATAAATGCTAACAGAAAATCATTTACTGTGTCAATAACTTTGACCAAGCCCTCCTCTGTAGACTCACTTATTGTCCTTCCTTTTCTCATTGTGAAATGAAAGTTCAGCATTCTGTCTTTCAGACTGGCTTTCACCTAATTTTCTGTCTTTCTCATTTCTGCCTTTCCCAGCTAAGACAATTTCTCTTCCATTGCAGATCCTCATCACATCCCATGTGTTCTCCTTTAAGGAGTACCTTATAGAAGCATGTACTTACTATCTCCTTCAGCACAGGTCCGTGTACCCTCATCTCAGTTTGTTTCAGAAGTCCATATTCCATCACTCCTCATAGGATAGATAGCAGGGAGAAAGAAAGGGAGGAAGGATACAGAGGGTAAAGTATCATTCACCATGAGCAATTCTTGTATTTTTATTGAAAGAGTTCCCCGACATTTTTTACCTTTTGCAATACTGGATTAAAACAAAGGAGAAAAATAAACACGAGATCAAGAAATAGCATAATTCCTGTAAATACTAATAAAATACCCATGGAGATAACAAAATGGGTACTAGACTTCATACTGGCTTTCAGTACGAGTTCAACTTCTTGCTCATATTTCTGTATTCTAGCTCAAATCATAAAGTCTTCTAAGAAGGTATTTCACATTCTAACATCCTTGTAAAGACTGCAAAGCCCTTAGCACACTGTGGTATTTAAGACAATTTGGCATATGCTCTGTTCATTTTCAACCTGCAGCTGTGCTTAAGAGATTGTGCTTGAGCTTTGTTTTGGTTTAGAATTTTGCTTTTTTACTGCAGAGGCACAAGCAGAATAAATATACAGGTTAGACTTGTTAGATGAGGAGGACAAAAGAGACATTGGAGAGATGCATTTTGTGAAATGGGTATTGATTTGGTAATAATCTGGTTTAATTGCACGGTAGAAGGAAAAGGAACACAATTATTGTTCTGTAGGCAAAGAAATGTCTTTTTGTGTTTGGAAACAATTACTAACACAGAAAAAATATAAAATTTTATAAGCATCTCTTCAAGGGATTTAAATGCAAATTAACCCTGATGTATTCTACATATGTTTCATGCCACATAACAAAACCTACTATTAGAGAAGAATGCACTAGAAGAGCCTTCAAAAACTAGCTAATCAGGTACCGCAGCAGTAGAGATTAATCAAACATTCTTTAATTGCTAGTTAACTGGACTTTATGTTGTGAAATATACTGTATTACTCAGTTGTAGTAAGCTGACTGAGAAAAAAAGACCACTGTGTTTTAACAGGATACAGAATTTTTTTTTTAATGAGGTTGAAATGAGATGTAAAAAAAATATCTGTGGGCTGTGGTTTCAATAGGAGTCAACTTGCCTCACTTCTGTCTTTTCTTTTCTCTTGTTATCCTGAAAGTTCACACCAGCAGGGTTGCCGTGTGGGTACAGAACAAGATAATTGGTCTAAAATAAGGTGGTTCAGTGCTTCTTAAAAGCTGCTCTGCAACCAAAGACACCATACTGCCAGCAAACATTAGCATGTGTTTCAGAGCTAAACAGAGATTACAGCTCGGTGAATTAGAACAGGCGGACTCAATTTGGGCATAAGTGCTAGAAAGCTAAGCGGGGCATTTTCTGCAGCAGTTCTTTTGGATGTGATACTGTGTCCTTTAGATACTACTGGTTATTTTTGGTTTTGGTGTGTTTGGAGAAAGCTGGATCACTGTCTTTTTCCTTCCTGTGTTACATGATGTTGCTCACTGTTAAACTGGAAAGAGACAAAGCCAAATTCAGAGGTGATTAAATCTCACGCACAAAGGCATCCTGCTGAATTTTGGCCTTTCCTATAATACCTGTGGGCTGTGGGCACAGCAAGGTATCAAAGGGTGTTTCGTGGTATCATTTATTTCCTCCTTTCCTATTTATTTGGAAACCAAAAGCAAAGTTTTTAGTCAATGTGCACTACCACTAATGCTCTATAATTCATGCAAAATTGACTTCTGCTATAACGGTTCCTTTGAAAGCTACTTTGCAATAATTGTTCAAATTGTATATGCATAGAAGTAATATACAAATGTTACTATTATGCTTTAATTACTTAATATAAGGAAGGCAACAAAACCAGAGTCAATTGCATGTATTTTGTGATTCTTACTATTACTGTAATTTTTACTGTAGAACTGCACACAAAAGGAGTGGAACATGTAGGTCACATAGCAGTGGCATGTATTACTCAGGTATTACTTCTTTGGAGAACATCTATTTCTTCCCATCTAAGTGCCATAACCTGTCCAGTTTCTTTAAATATTTCTCACTTTAAACTCTTTTAATTATAAGATCTACAGTATTAGTTTTGCCTTTTAAAAAACATTTTGTACTAAAAATTAATGTCTATTGGTTTTTTTTCACACTTCACAGCTTACCAAATTCTTGAATTAATCTACGTTACACTTTTGGAGTTTAGGCATGTATCATGGAATACTTTGGGTTGGAAAGGACCTTTAAGGGTCATCTAGTCCAACCCCCTGCCATGAGCAGGGACATCTTCAACTAAATCAGGTTGCTCAGAGCCCCGTCCAACCTGACCTTGAATGTTTCCAGGGATGGGGCATCTACCACCTCTCTGGGCAACCTGTGCCTGTGTTTCACCACCCTCATTGCAAAAAAATTCTCCCTTATATCTAGTCTAAATCTACCCTCTTTTAGTTTAAAGCTGCTACCTCTTGTCCTATAACAATGGGCCCTGCTAAAAGGTTTGTCCCTTTCCTTCCTGTACTAGGGTACAACAGATATGATTAAAAGGTAAAAAGGTTAAAATATACAAAATATATACCTTTATCAGCATTTCCCATTGATTAACTAAGTGGCCTGATCGCAGTATATGAATTTTACTGATGAACATGAAACTGAAATCATTGCCAGGTTAATAATTTAAGAGCCTCAATCCCCTTTATGAGTGTGCACATGGAAATGTGAACAGCTTATACAAACTATGAATGTAGTAATAAGCCTGTCCATAAGACATTCAGACTATATTGGAGAACAAGAAGATGGGCGTGGAAGTGTCTTAAACAAAAGAAAAGGTGCTGTCTGGGACTTCTAACAGGGTTGTGATGAAGAAGCAGATGGTAGATTATCTGATTTTTTGAGGCTATGGCTGCTTAAATGAATCAAGAATCTAGTTAGTAGATATTCACCCATTAACTTTTTGTGCAAAATTGTTAAAAGCAGGCATTAACTTTCTAGAACCAGAAGCACTGTGTATAGACAACTGGATCCAGCAAGTAGCTATGTGCTCTCAATTGCTAAGGAAAGCAATAGAAATTTATAGTACTTTATATTTCCTAGAGTGAATGTGGAAGTATCTACTGGAAGAATCAAATAGAGGCACAACAAGTCTCACTTTGCAAACACAGTTTCTGACTATACTCAACCCCAACTAAAATGCAGAAATTAAGGAAACTAAGTAGCACTTATAAATGTTGCCTTTGTCAATGTATTGTTTGTTCAGAGTTTTCTATTTACATTTTACATCCTATTTACATTAAATCTCACTCCAGTTAAATGATTGTCAGATGTAGATTACAAGTAAATAGTTTATGGCTCAAATACCCCTGAGAAGCTGTTTTCAGAATTCTCATGCAGACCTTATTCTCTCTTCTCACAGTTTCTTAGTCTTTTTTTTTTTTTTCTTTCTATTCAGACTGACCAGTCCACAAGTGGTCAGTTATAAATATGTGGAAGTATCCTGGAAAGCTAATATTTATTACTAGATTATTGCTAATTCAAGTTTTTATACACTCTTTCAACAATGACTAGATTAAAAGATTAATGTAGAAATAGTCAAAGTACAAAGTTACTTCCCACATCCCCCCAATAAGGTTTTAAGCATCCTTCAGACTTGGGAGAAATCTTCCTTTACCCAGGTATAAGTCTATGAAGCTTACTTTTAAAAATAATTGAATCCTACTGGTATAGTAAGTGATCCTCCTCACTTTCACCAGCTCTCAACCAAGTGTCTTTAAGAGCTTGACAGCTGCAAGCAGATAATACAGTAGCTACTGACCGCTTCTTTATTTTCTTCTTTCTTATGCTTCAGTTTGTTTAGTTCTGCATCTTCACTTTTACTTTTGTTCAAAATAGCATTAGTGCTATATACCCACAAACGGAATGAATTCTCTTTTATTTCCGAGTTAATGTAATAAATACATGGGCCTTTAATTTTTGGTAATTAAAATCTTATTCATACTACATAACAAAGTGAGACTTTTTGTAAATACACCAATGCATTGGCTGAGTACATTAAATATTTTCACTAGAGATAAAAAAATCCCACTACCTGATCCAATGCATTTTGATAGAAAAAGCACTTTTCATCTTATAAAGACAAATTAAAATACTAAAACTATTTCAGAAAGTAAGTAGATTTATTTCAGATTCAATTTTTTCTTTTATTAGGGTTTAGAATAAAATATGAAAATTCTGAAATGGTCTATAAAAAGAAAATTGGACGGAAAGGATTTTGTTTCATAATATATGTTAAGACAAAGCGTCAGGGTCTCATGTAATGAGACTTTGATTATTATATTTTAAATCCAAAAGATATCATAACACTCTCTGGTGTTTAAGGTGTACCAAATCAATATTTTAATGTGTAAAAGTCTTCCATTGCACACTTTATGGATAACTAACAGCAAAATTCTTTTGTGATAGTTGAGAAAAATTGTTTGCTACATGGGGACAACCTCTGCCTCCCCCCATCAGTTCCAAGAGAAGTACATGGAGAAAACTTTATTTTATTTTTCACACTTATGGCAGGTACTGTCCTATAACTCAAGCTGAAGCTTTCAAGGGAGAAGGTGTAGGAGAAAGACTAATGTGTGGGCTGAGAAATGAAGTCAGAGAGGTAATTGCTTTCAGGCAAGCAGCTCAGATCCTAAGATTTCTGCACAGTTTACAATCTAAAAATAAACAGATTTTTTAAACTTAAAAAGACATACAGTTGCAGTTCTGCAATGCACTGCGTGGAAGCAAGAGATACAAATGTAGCATGAATAGTGACATAGTTTTAGTTACATTTCAGCATAATGGTGACTTTGTAGATACAAAGACGGTATTTTCTTCACCAACTCTGCATCAAGAGCGTTGTACAATCGGTTTTCAGAGTATCTTTTGACTTGAACAGTGAACTGTTACTTTGATTTTGTCTCTTTTTTTGTTTGTTTGTTTGGGGGTTTTGTTTGTTTGTTAAAATTTTTATTTATTTTTATTGTTATTTTGTTTGTTTGGGGAGGAATTGAGACAGAATGAAGAAAATAAGTTTATCTCCTTTTCACATTGTTTATTTTGGGGATTTGTACTTCAAAAACTGTTTCTGAAAATCTATTGGAACTGGGTCATGTCATTCATTTGCATTTCCAAATCCCCTCCCCATGATTTCCAGAGCAGTAAATGCCTTTCCAGCTATAAACCACACAGTTAGGAAGTCTGTCTTTTCCAATTATAATGTCTATGATCACTAGATTCTCCCAGAGAAGAGCTCTACAGCCACGCCATTAACCAGCCACTCTGGTGAGATGACAGTCTGCTGCTCCCACCAGCCAGGTTCAGTACACATCTCGGCTGCTGGTCTATTACTTTCCCAATGGCCCCTTATTTGTTTCCTTCCTGTGGTTTATTCATGTTTGTTTTCATGTCAGAGCTTTATCTTACCCTGTCACTTCCCATTCTTTTATAGTCCCTGTGCACATTTTCCCCCTGTATTTCTGACTATTCAGTATTCTCTGGAACCTTCAGGGGGAACCTTATTCCCTCCCAGTTTTTTTTGGTTTTTTTGTTTTTTTTTTTTTTTAATTTTTATTTTATCTCTTTGCTTTTAGAAGTTGGGAATCTGTATTAGCCTCTTGCCATTTTTTCTAGGTGTTCCCACCATAAGAACTTGTATATGTTTTCCCTCTCCCTTTCCTAAACTCCCTCATTCTCCCAGCCCGGAAAAAACACATAATTTCTCCTGCATCTTCCTACCTTCTCTTCTCTTCAGGATATGTCATGGGCTCTGTGAGAACTTCATTTCCCTGATTCTACTATTCTTTCTACACAGGCAGAGAGTTATTTAGTTTATCAGTGCCTTAAATTTCAAGAGAATGATGGGCCATTAGAGAGCTCTGTGACCTACAGGCAATTACAAATATCCTTGTTAGGGTGTTAAATCCTTAACAACCATGACCATTCCTTTTCCCCTTCTGATTTGCTTCTATGGTAATACAAGACTATCCATCACATATGTCTCCATTGTTTTGGTGTTCCTTCACTGATCATTAAATACCTTGCTCTGCTAAATATTGTCATTATTCTATATTATTTTTTTTGTCCTTCACCCTCTTCTTCCACATATTTTCTTCAAAACTTTCTTTAAGTTGGTAATTTTTTTCCATTGTAACACTGATGGTATAGTTAGCATGGAGACTGCAGGCAGTTGTCTACAATGAAATACTTATGCATCACACTGACGTTAGCGTAAATGCTGTGCAAACACAGCAACATCCCATGTGACCTTTTTCTGCATCTGTGCCGTTGAGTACAACTTCACTTAAGTGAAAACACTAACTTTATTCTCAGTTTCAGAATTTTCCTTTAAAAGCTTTCATACGTGGTTGGTCCTTGCACTGTTTCTTAAAGTACAGGAGCTCCACATTTCTTAGCCAAGGGATATTAGCCATCTCCACAACAGAGGGAGAGGAATCCTGCAACAGCGTATGTTATAGCACAAAGCTGTGACATATGGGCAGCTCTGAGTGAGCTTGTTTAGGTATTAGAAGTACAGCGCAGCTCCCTGATAAGGATAAATACCTAACTTCTCATCATCTTACGTTTTTTCCCAATTCAAAAAATGTGAAAAAAGTTATCTGATTTAATTGTGTGATTAACACTTTGATTGCATGTCTGAGAAACAATTACAGTAATCACTTGTTGTAATTCTGATATTGTCTATACTCATGTCTATAGTTTGAGATCTTTTGCTTTCAACGCTCTGTCCTGTGACTGAGAGATCAGCTGTCACACTACTCTGTCTGTGCTGTCTTACACATTGAAACAGAGCACTCATTGATCTCGTGGAGGTTTTCTATCATATATCAACTTTCCAAGCGTTCTGTCAGGAATTCTGCCATATTGTCCAGTGCACTTTATATCCACCTAATTGTAAAATACTTAGATTTTATTTCTGCAATAATAATGGTAAATTGTTGCATTGTGGGTTTCCTACTAGCATCCATAATGAGCTGATAAAAAACCCACCACAGAGATGACGTATTTTAACTACATAATATTAAAGCCAAAGCATAGTCTAATCTAACTTAAATACATTTTCAAATTTATTCTATTGCTTTGTTATCAGCACAGTTTTTTGTAATTAAAATTATGTTATAATTGATACTCTGATTACATTATAGTTCAGTTTTTCTCTAAGTATAGCTGAAAATTTCTACAGGCAATAAGAGAATGGAAAAAAAAAGAAGACCCTCTGAAAGCACTTTAAAAACCCCAAAACAAACATCCTCGGCTGTTAAACTACCTTTATCAAATGTTCTGCCATTAAGAAATTGTCTAAATTCCTGTTTCTCTCCATCAGAACAGGAGCTGTAAGTACTGTGACTGCTAGAAAAGCAAGATGTAGGTGCTTTGGAGGGCTGTGTATGTGGGAGTTACTTATCCAGTAGTTTTCTGGTTTTTAGAACACTATTTCAAGGTTGAAAAGTTCACCCAACATATGTTTAGTGACTTGAAATACAGGCATTGCATTTTCTCAAACTTTCTTACTTTTATTACAGAAGCTTTCAAAGTATAAAATCTTCAAATAACTTTTTTCCTTTTTGCAACATTCCTGCAACATGGGAGATGAATTTACTTTCTACCCCACAAGTTCTCTCACATTTTAAATGTTCCCATCTGTCACACTGATGCATTTTTTTTCTGAAGGTTAGCTGCTTCTTTTTCTTCTGTGTTTCATATGCCACCTCTGTCTTAAATAGGAAAATATTGAATTATTTTCTTTTGAAAATCCTGCTTTAGGTATTCCTGCTGTTCTATTGCTGAATTATAGATAGTTTATAGATTTTTTTCAGCATCACCACAGGCTGTGATCTTGCTTCATCTCACAAGCTAAATGGCATGGAGATTTATTAGTTTATTTACTAAATGCTAAAAAGATTCCCACTTGGTCATATGCAGTATCGGGTGGTAGATCTCAAAGGACAATGTGTATATAGCATTCACGAGAAGCTGATCTCACATTCAAAACTAGTCTAGTGTTAGTGAAGAATTAACATATTTGATTTATATAGGTAATTGAGAAGTATAGTTTACAATGAACTCCATTTTATGTCTTTTTTTCATCCACCCAAATACTGTATAGCTGCCATTTTTAGATGAAAAATATAATTGAGATCTTGAGTACCTTAGCAACTACAAATCTCACACTTCAGAGGAAGAGGATTATTTACCCTACCTTAATGGACATATCCATTTGCCTGTTTGAATAGACTTTTCAATATTGTTTATGGCTCCTTCATTTTCATGTTATTATTAAATTCTGCTTAGCATATTGCTATGCTTTGAATATTGTCAGCTTTGAATGATAGATCATAATTTTGAGACGAATGAAGTAATTCTAAAGATAAGGATTTTTTCATTAAACCTCATGCATTTAAAGAAGCAAGGGTTTACACAATATGTTTTTCAGTCTTAAGCATGGCCATTACATTATTATTTAGTTCTTCTATGGTGTCATCTTCTTGTGAAATTGTGTATTTTATTTATTCAAGGCCTTATGGCAGCTTTCACTAAAAATTCCTTATTTAAGAGAAAAATCCGATAGTCTTCTTGTAGAGGAGTTTGCTTCTCAAAATCCAATTCTCAGTTTAGCTATCAAAATCCCTTTGAAAACCTAATATACATTATCATGAAGGACAACCTTGGACAATATTTTTTGAAATTATGCTACAGTAAGACATGTGATTCAATAGTCTGTATATTTAAAAAGTTATATGTTGATAATATTTGCCTAAGGTTGTAAGATTTTGCATATGTTAACAGGCCTCTGTTGTGAATCCCTGTCTAATAATAACAGTATTTGGCACTTGTCGAGTCTTGTTTTACCATGTTTGCTATGTATGCTAACGTTATAGTGGAATTTGCATGATTCTTTAATATTGCCATGCATATTTGTTAGGGGACCTAGACTTTGCAAATATAACAAATTGGCAACAATAGTGGTTTGAAATGGCTTGTTCTTGTTTATAAAATGTTTATGACAACAATATTTTTACTAGGATGCAAGAAATTTATTTATGCAATGATCATAATTCCAATTTGATTTATGTATGAACATTATTCATCTCCATTTCACCTGAGAATATTTTACATGCATTGTAATTTTGTACCATATTAATTCAAACAGAAGTCTGACACTGATGTCTAGGACTTTGGCCATCGTTTTTATAAAAATGTTCCAAGACCGTGCAGAAAACAGACTGAGACCTAGAGCAATAGTTTCTGTCACACAAATAATATTAATTGTCCAGTCTGACTTTTTCAGGGAACAGTGATCTCATGAATCCACATTGACACAACATGCTAATAGCTTTTTGAGCTGATCACTGTGACAGGTTTCCTAGTTTTTGTATGAATGTTGTGAACCTACCTCAGGCTTTTATTGTCATCCTTCTGCCTCTTGTGAAGCCACAGGCTTTCAATGATGAGACTAGACACAGTTTTTATATGAGTTTTGACATAATTTTGGGAGCCCTGTGACTGCTTTATCTTCAGAAGTATTTTAAAAAGACTATATTTGAGCTGCATTTTTAAGCCATCTGAATCATACTGAAGTTTATGTATTTTGTCTATTGTGTTTTCCCTTTCACAAAATAATGACATTCTTTTTTGCAAATATTACATTTAGAGAAGCTATTAGACTCATGGTCATTTAAAATGATTGTCTAAGGTAGGTCACTCAATATAAGTTACATGTTTCTTATTCCAGGTGTAGTGTGCAGAAGATAATTCTAATAGAATAGAGGTGACTTTGTAGCTCTGTATTGGGCATTACAAATTGATATCATTATGGAAAAGTCAGAGAATATTTCAGTGCATTTATGGTGAAAGCTGCTTATTCAAAAGGCAAGGCAATTTAACCAAAGAGGATCCTATTTTTAAGAATCGTATTACTGCACTTTAGCTTCTCAAGATAAAGTCCATTCCCACTAGTTATGTTTCTCTCTGGCCACAAAATTTACCTTTTGTGTTGAAACAGAAATAGCCAGTGACTTTTCCAAGTAAGTATCATTGCCTGGGGCCATGCTGGGCTCACTGATGATATTGGCTTTCCATTAAGTTTCCAAAACAAGAAGGTGGCATTCCATGAGCTTGGATGCGCACTTCAGAAATACCTTTGAGCTTAACAAACATCACTATGATAATTTTACAAGCAAATTTTCTACTGTGGGCTGAATAGCTCTTGGTAAATAGAGACTAAATATAATTTGACAGAACAGCTGTAAAATGAGAGCTTTTTTCCTTATCAACTACTTATCATTGGTGCTGTAAGGCTGAGAGAAGTCTTAGTAACAATACTGAACTTGAAAGCCATGATGGACAGAACAGAATCAAGAGATATTTTAAAAAGTTTAAAAGGTTGTTGTGTTTTGGTTGTTGTGGGTTTTTTTGTTTGTTTGTTTGTTTTTTAATTTAAATGTTATGCTATTTTTTATTGTCAGTTGCTGTCACCAGCAGTCAGGTAATGAGACAGATGAAGTAAATGAAATGGCTATCACTGATTTAGCTTCAGTAAGATCTTTACATTTGATGGTGAAATACATTTTATGTCAATCTAGGGAGTATCTTCAGAGTCAAGATTTATTACAAAATGGTTATTCAGGGCAAAAGTGATATGTTTCTAGATTACAGCACCTCACGCTTAAAACGCAGAGAGCAGCTCCTACTAGGGTCATGCAAGAAACTGTATTCTGAAGTTTTTTATACGAAAAAAACAAAACACTTGTTTGAAAGACAATTGAGTACTTCCCAACAAAAGAAAAGAAGTGAGCTGCAGTTAGAATTGAATCTTTTTTGGTAGAATCATTGAATTAAAATCATAGAATTGCTGAGGTTGGAAGGGACCTTTAAGATCATCAAGTCCAACCATTAACTTACCCTGACAAAAAACCACTTCTAAACCATGTCCCTAAGTACCTCATCTACCCTTTTCTTAAACACCTCCAGGGATGGGGAATCCACCACCTCCCTGGGCAGCCTATTCCAATGTTTAATAACCCTTTCAGTGTAAAAATGTTTCCTTATATTCAATCTAAACCTGCCCTGAAATAACTTGACCCCTTTTCCTCTTGTCCTATCCCTTGTCACCAGGGAGAAGAGCTCAGCCCCCATCTCTCTACAACCTCCTTTCAGGTAGCTGTAGAGGGTGATGAGGTCTCCCCTCAGCCTCCTCTTCTCCAGGCTAAACAACCCCAGTTCCCTCAGTTGTTCCTCGTAAGGTTTGTCCTCCAGACCCCTCACCAGCTTCGTAGCCCTCCTCTGGACACGCTCCAACACCTCAATGTCCTTCTTGTAGTGAGGGGCCCAAAACTGAACGCAGTACTCGAGGTGGGGCCTCACCAGTGCCGAGTACAGGGGGATGATCACTTCCCTAGTCCGGCTCACCACACTATTCCTGGTACAGGCCAGGATGCTGCTGGCCTTCTTGGCCACCTGGGCACACTGCTGGCTCATATCCAGCCGGCTGTCCCCAGGTCCCTTTCTGCCGGGCAGCTTTCGAGCCACTCCGCCCCGAGCCTGTAGCGCTGCTTGGGGTTGTTTTAGTGCTGCATGGGATTGTGTTGCATGTGAATGTGTTGTTGTTGGTCATTACCAGGCCCTCTCCTTTTTAAGAGAAACACAGAGTGTATCCTCTGTGTGGTTAGAGTATTGGATTCTGCAGAGCAGTGGGAATAACTGGAATGCTTGCACTATATCTTGAGAAAGATTGACTTTTTTAATGTGTCCACAATTAAGCTTGAAAGACAATAGAAAGCTGAAGAATGGCAGCATTTGGTCCTTATGCCAATCACAGAGTTTCATTGCCTCAAGACCAGAAAGTAGAAGCAAGATGTTGCTGTTCCTAAGTAATTTCCCTAATCGTAGTTATGTTCCTCTTATTTCTCTCCTTATGACCCTATGGCTCTTGTTCCCACAGATGCAGCATTATGTTAATTTCCTGGAGGAGGCAGAAAGTGGAATGCAAAGAATTATGAATTCTTGTTTACCTTGTATGCAAAAGCATCTCAATTGTTTTGTGATCTTTATCAACTGTCATTAAATTATTGTACAATAGAAAAAGTAAATGTCCAACACCAGAACTACAGAGAGACATTTTGGTTCCAAGGTAATCTCATTTCTCCCATTAAGTCATTAAAGCTGTTTCTGTGTCCTATTCTTCTGACCGTGCTGACACGCAGCCTTTTTCTCTAGGCAGTACCAAGAAGAGCTGGGAATATAAAGGTCTTTGACCCTCAGTTGCTATTCACCACAGACTCATGGTTGTAACAGTCATGCCTCCTCTGCTCTAGTTTACAGCTCTCTATATTGTAATTGTTTCTGGAAAGCCAACTTTCGATGTATCTGTGGGGAGGAGGTGAGAGTAGCTTACAGTGGTTGCCATTAGGAAGGTAAAGACCATAGCAAAGTATAAATTTTGTGCTTTATTAATTGTAGTGACACTAAGCTTGAACAACGGGCATTATTTCAAGAGAAAATACTGAAAAAAAAGGCAACAACTGGGTAAAAAATCCTCTTGCTATTAGAATCATAGAATCATAGAAATATAAAATCATAGAATAGAATCATAGAATCATAGAATGGTTTGGGTTGGAAGCGACCTTAAAGATCATCTCGTTCCAACCCCCCTGCCATCGGCAGGGACACCTCCCACTAAAACAGGTTGCTCAAAGATGCATTCAGCCTGATCTTGAACACTTCCAGGGATGGGGCATCCACAGCTTCCCTGGCCAACTGGTTCCACTGCCTCACCAACCGCACAGTAAAGAATTTCTTACGAATATCTAATCTAAATCTCCCCTCTTTCAGTTTAAAACCATTACCCCTTGTCTTGTCCCTACACTCCCTGATAAGGAGTCCCTCCCCATCTTTCCTGTAGGTCCCCTTTAGGTGCTGGAAGGCTGCTATAAGGTTTCCCCAGAGCCTTCTCTTCTCCAGGCTGATCAAACCCAGCTCTCTCAGCCAGTCCTCATAGGAGAGGTGCTCCAGCCCTCTGATCATCTTTGTGGACCTCCTCTGGACCCGTTCCAACAGGTCCATGTCCTTCTTATGTTGGGGGCCTCAGAGCTGAATGCATTGCTCCAAGCAGGGTGTCACCAAAGCGAAGCAGAGGGGCAGAATCACCTCCCTCAAACTGCTGGCCGTGCTTCTTTTGATGCAGCCCAGGAGACGGTTAGTTTTCTGGGCTGTGAGCACACGTTGCCAGCTCATGTTGAGCTTTTCATCCATCAACACTCCAAGCCCTTCTCGGCAGAGCTGTTCTCAATCCATTCTCTGCCCAGCCTGTATTTGTGCTTGGGATTGCCTTGACCCACATGCAGACCTTGGCCTTGGCCTTGTTGAACTTCCTGAGTTTCACACAGGCCCACTTCTCAAGCCTGTCAATGTCCCTCTGGATGGCAACGTCAGGGAGCATTACATTGGCCTAGTAAGTGGGGCAAATGTTCTGGCAACCATGAAGATGTGCTATATTAGAGCAGGGGATGCAAATAGGGACTTGGAGATAGTGAAATCAATATTTATAATATAAAAGTAAAGCATCTATGTTCTTTTCCTGATTCTTTTTAACCCACTGTGCCTGTTAAATTATAGCATAACACATTTGGATTTGTTCAGCTCTCCACACTTTAATATTTAGAAGATGCATCGTGTTAAAGCAATAAAAGATTAATCTTAGAAGAGAATATTAATATTAAATGAAGACATAAAATACTATTGCTTTTATTATGCTTGCCAGTATTTACTTCTCAGATAGCATTTAAAGACTCATCTCAGTAACAAATCAAAAGAAAATTAAATTAAAAATGTTAGAAATAAAATGCTACACATTCTATTAATAATGTCAAATCCAGTTCTCACTGTGAAGTTGCTCATGATATTTTTGGAATTTTAGAGGGAAGCAATGGTGTGAGTTTCACTTATTCTATGGAAAAATAGATTTCAATTTGAAAGCGCATTGGAATAATATTCATATGAGATAAACAAGAATATTCTGCTAATATTTCAGAAAAAAGTCTACTTGCCACCTGAGAAATGGACTGTTTTGTTTTTCATAAGCAATATTTAGAAGTTTCCTACGTATGGAGTTGACAGCAACTTACGTAATATGTGGCTATGTTATTAAGACTAATTATGAATAATCGGTGATATATAACCCTGACATCTCCAATTTTTAAGGAAATAGATCATGGGAAATGTCTCACAAGACAAAAAGGAGATGATAAATAAAACATTATGATCTTCTGCTGAATTGCATAAAACATAGAATAACTGCAGACACAGGGTGAAACGGGTGTTAAAAACCATCACAAGATCTTTTTTTTGTCTCAGTGAAGAAGAGGAAATATTTTAAAATCTTGTGAGAAAAGACTTTCTCACACAAGTCCCATGTAAAAAGAGACCTTCACGTAGTCCTATTCATTTGCCAGTTCAAGCTTAATTTTTCTACTATAATCCAATACACCTTTATGCTTCCTTTCAAATGGAAAGTGCTTATTAAAAAGGAGGAAGCGTGGAAATAATATATATGGATATATTTACAATAAACACTGGTTTTAAGAATTCTTTAGCTTCTTCAGCATCTTATTTTGAGGTTGTTTTTTGTTACATTTTCTCTGCTAAATGATCTTCTGAAAAAGTTTGGTTTTCTCCTGAAATTAAAGAAGGAATGCAAAATAAAGACAAACAAACATTAACAATACAGTTTTAGGTGGAGGACAAAAATGGTAGAACTTGGACTTGAAGGGTGAGAATATGGAAAGCTACCTCCATTTGCCATAAAACTGCATTTAGCCATGGTGCCTGCAGGCTATAAGCAGTTTAACCTCAGTTTCACTCAATTCACTGAACCACTTTTTATTTCATTTTGGTTTTATTTCTCAGTTTAGAGATCAAAACTTCTTCAGTCAGCACTTTTCGTTCTTAATATGTGTATGTTTTTGCATCAAAGTTGGCTCGGTCTTTTCATGGACAGTGGTTGGTTTATGGTGTTTCCCTCCTTCCTAGAAAGAAACAGGAATTTTCTCTTCATAAGGTAAATGAAAAATCACGTAATCATGTTGTTATAATTTATGCTAATATCATAGAATCATAGAATGGTTTGGGTTGGAAGGGACCTTAAAAGATCATCTAGTCCAACCCCCCTGCCATGGGTGGGGATGTCTTTCACTACATCAGGTTGCTCAAAGCTCTGTCCAGCCTGATCTTGAAGACTTCCATTGAAGGGACATCCACAACTTCTCTTGGCAACTTGTTCCAGTGTCTCACCACCCTTATATTAAAGATTTTCTTCCTTATATCCAATCTAAACCTAGCCTATTTCAGTTTAAAATCAGTTTACCCCTCGTCCTATCACTATGGGCCTTGGCAAAATGTCTTTGTCTTTCTTATAAGCCTCTTTTATATAGTGAAAGGCTGCATTAAGGTCTCCTTGGAGTCTTCTGTTTTCCAGGCTGAACAAAGGCTGAACCCTCTCTCTTCTTTTCCTCATTAGAGAGATGTTCCAGCCCTCTTATCATTTTTGTGGCCCTCCCCTGGACCTGCTCTAAAACCAGGTCGACGTCTTTCTTGTGTTGAGCGCAACAGAGCTGGATGCAGTACTCCATGTGTGGTCTTCAAGAGCAAAAGAGAGTGGAGAATCACCTCCCTCAACCTGCTGGCCACACTTCTTTCGATGCAGAGCAGGATATGACTGGCTTTCTAGTCTGCAAGTGCACATTGTTGCCTCATCTGCCAGCATCCCCAAGTCCTTCTCTGTAGGGCTACTCTCAATCCATTTCTCTCCCAGTCTGTGTTGATACCATGGAATGTTCTGAACCAGGTGCAGGACCTTGTGCTTGGCCTTATTTAACTCCATGAATTTCACACAGATCCACTCCTCAAGACTGTCCAGGTCCCTCTGGATGACATTCCTTCCAGGTCTCTAAGGATTGAGAGATTTTGGAAGAGTGATTAACTTTGAAAACCAAGGCGAAAAAAAAATAGTCAAGTAGCTCAGCCATCTCTGTATTGGAGATGGCTCTGTTCAGCTCCATTATCCCTGAGGGCAGTCTCACAGGGAGTCCCATTCAATCTCCTATAATTTAGGGTCTTGACTTTACTGTTCTTCTGGCCCATGTCCCTCAAGACTGTGAATTCCACCATACAATGATCATTATAGCCCACATTGCCACCAGTCTTCACCTCTAATTCCTTCATCTGTGTTGATGAGCAACAGGTCTAGTAATGCGTCTCCTCTCATTGAGCTGTCTGTCACCTATATTAAGAAATTATCCTTAAAGCAATCCAAGAGTGTCCTGTACATCTTACAATTTGCTGTGCTGTTTTTTCAGCAGATGTCAGGGTGACTGAAGTCCCCTAGCAGGATCAGGGCCTGCAAGTGTGATGCTTCCCCTAGCTGAAGTAAGAATGCTTTGTCAACAGACTCGCCTTGATCAGGCAGCCTGTAGTAAACACCAATTACAAGGTTTACTTTCTCATCTTGACCTCAAATTTTCACCCATAGCTCTCAGGATGTTCTCTCAGACTCAGACTCTTCTTTACTAGGTGTTGACCTGAATAATTCCCAAATCTCACATACCACATCCTCACAATAAATATATATGATGTTTTTAATCCTCTATATAACACTGCAAAGTACTTTGCATCAGTAGTAAACAAAATGTCAATGTTATCAACAATTCATAACTGTTCTGAATAAACCAAGAATCAAAAATAACCCAACTCTCAACAAAAATTTTAAATTCAGAGAATTCTGCAAAAGTAACAATTCAAAATATGCTATTCCAGACTAAACCCTAGACTACCTTCAGTCATATCAAATGTAGGGTTTGTCTACATAGTTTACAGATCAGTTTTGGAGCTTTAATTAGTTTTACAAGAGATTTCTCTCCTGAGTTATGACCGCATTGCTTAGTAAACACAGTTTACTAACAAACTTTGACAGACATTCATGTTTGTCAATTTTGGTACCCTCTCAGAGATGTGATATGGATAATTCCCTGAAAAAAATATAAATTTCCTGAAGATTTCTAGTCAAAGACATCTTATTACTTTTCCTGCAGTTTTCCATATCATCATGAATAAGCATGTAGAATTAAAAAATTTTCTGTGCTAGGTCTAAATCTTAAAGCAGGTTTTGGTGAGATGATTTAAAAGAAATTATGTTATCTGAACTTCTGCATTAATAGAAGTTTCTGGAAGTTTGCTCTAACATTGGACTTCCAAAATTGACATCAAAACATACCATTGTGGCAAAAGAAAAGGGAAGTGCTTTACTTTTTATAGGATTTATGTTGGTGATAAAAATATCAATATAACATGTTAAAAAATAGCTGCTGCCTCACAGAACATAAAACAAAAAAATTCTGCATTAGTCTGGACATTTCTCAGAAGGAAAAATTCTGGAGTCTATGTGAAGTCAGAGTGCATGACCTCTGTATGATTGTTTTAATTGGAGAAAAAAAAAAAGGGTGAAGTTTCACAGCTACACCAGCAAATATGGTGCTGTAAAATCTTCTTTGTATGTATTCTGCCTCCAGTAGTGTTTTTAGCTCTCTCTACAACTTCTGTATGGACTATGATGCTCAAAGCCCAGTATTATCTATTAGCCATGGCTGCTTTGAAGGCACAGGCAAATAAACTGTGGCATTTTCACTCGTGTAGCATTGGTGGGCAGTTCCCTCATGCCCTGGTGCAATTAAGGATGGGGGAACTGGATGGAGTGAACTGTAGGAAGGCAAGAAGAAAAAAAAACCCTCTGCCTCCCCTGTATTTTCCTCATGGACTGTATCTGTGCACCTTCCAGTCTTCCCCCATCCTATTCCCATTTGTCTGTGTCAAAGTCATCAGGACCAGGGTATAGGAAATGAGGTCTTCTCAATGGAGTTCATCCATAGAGGGCTGTTTCTCTCTCTTGTGATGTATAACTTCAGTGGAATAGGGATCTCGTCTTCCCTATGCTCAAATTATGAAAGAATTTAGACAAGCTTCTCATGAAAACAGGTTTAAGAAGTGAATCCCAGTTTTTAGCTAGCCTGTGGCCTGCATATTTAAGCTGAATGAGAATTTATTAAAAACATGCTGAAGAGAAAAACATACAAGTAGTTCGCATCCACGCAGCACACATATATGGCAAAAGTCCATCTAAAAATTCAGTATTTTATAATTAAAATTATGAGCAATTTTAGAAGTTTAGTGCCTGGTGCTTATTCAATCCCTGCTGAGATTTCAGATGCAAATAGTTTTTGCGTCAAAGAAGACATTAAAAAAGTGGAAAAGGACGTGGAGACAATTTTGCTTTTGAACACAGTTTTACACAGAAGAATAAAGGTATATGGAAGCAGTCTTTCAGGTCTCATTTCAGTGCCTGATCTATGAGATTATTTTTCCTCTTAATCTGGCTATCAGAATTTTTTTCCTACTATTACCCTTAACATGACCTCTAAGGTTCTATGAAGCACATACTGAAATTTATTTTAATCATTACAACATAATATGGTACAGAGGAGAACATTTTGATGAACTGTGGATAATCCTTCTTTGTTCCTATGAAAGAATGAGGTAGTCTGCTTCATTTAATACACTCTGCTTTTCCATAACAGTCTTTTTAAGGAATGTAATTAAGATTAGTGACTAGCTTTTCCCGAGGAAGAAAAAGTAAACTGCACATACATTTACAGAAAGAGGCAACAAAAAAGGGTTTTTGCTTGGTCTTTTTCTAATTGCAACATTTTATGGTTTCTTATGTGTTAATATATTGTGTGCTTTCTGTTTCTTCAACATTAACTGTTTTAGCATCCTGCAACAGCAATGGGTGTTATGGAAAGTGGTAGCCTAAATGAAAAATAAAATAAGTACTACTTAGTTTTGTTCTGAAACAAAGATAAAGATATAAGTACACTAAAAAAATCCCTTGGGTCCACTCTAAAGCTTTTCTTTTTCATACGTACCTCAAATCTGGAGATTTCACTAGGCATATAAACACCAGTCTCATGAATAAGAGGCTTTTTAAAGAGTTCGGTTCCAGGTGGAGTCATGGCTGTGAATCATACAAAACTATAGTATCAAATAGCTTTCCTCCTACAGCATACATTGTGGTAAAAAAGGTAATAAAGAAAATCAACCTTCTCATTTTACTGCATTTGCATATGAGGAAAACATTAATATCCTATTATAGTCTTGCTCTCTATAAGTCTGTAGAAATCCCATAAACTAGATTACTGCTTTTAATCTATGTTAGCAGAAGGCCTCAGGAAAACAGATAAAGGAAGAATTTTGGTTTCTGTCCTCAGTATTTAAGGGAGATGCTCCATAAAAAGCTGTTAGCTAGGAGGAAACCCAAAGATCAAAAGGAAACCCAAAGATGAAATTTACGAAGCTGATTAACTGTCATATGATAGTCACAGTGATTCTGAGACATCTAAACATCTCAGATGGCTTTAAAAAACCCCACACAGGCCACATGAAAAAAGCTCTCAATTCTGACAGGAAATATAAAAATAAGATATGCTAAGATTTCAATTCTGCCTCCATTCCTTAGTGTACAATTATTAACAAGATAGGTTCAGCTTGTGTTACAGGATATTTCTTGAACACTAATTATCACACATATTTTAAATTTATTTTTAAAATTGCTAAGCAATATATACACAAGAACACTTATTTTTTCTGTTAAATAAAGACACTGCCTAGAGAATAGCGATTATATATGAAGGGGAGATAAAGACAAAAATTTAAAACATGAATTGTCTTGTCAAATCCTTGTGAACAGATCTTTTCAAAACATATCCATATAATAGATCTTTGTTTTCCTAAAGACACAGTAGCTTTCAAGACAAAGTAACCATCTTTTGTTCTTTGCTCAGGTCAGTGTAATATGAGTTAAAGAAAGATAAAGTCCTTGGGAATTGGATTAGAGTTTAAAAAAAAATCTAAAAATTCACCTGGCTGGTATTATTTACTATCTAAAATGACGACCAATTTCTTCTCAGATGTAAACTCTCCAATAACAGAACCTTAATTTTCTATTTATAAGGTAGCATTCCTCATTATGGAATAGTTATTTTAAGCAGAGAGTATGATTTTGAGACCATTTTTGGTTACTTGAACTAATATTAATATGGGTTGTTCTCAATATTTTCGTTAGTGTTACTCTAAACAAGGGGTAATATAACTAATGCTGTAATATTAAAAACTGAATGAGCTGTTACAAGACAATGCGTACTTCTCCCTGTTGATATTTCTGTGCTATGGATTTCCTCTGCCATGAACTGCCGCAGGAATTAATGTGGCAGTGTGGTGAACTAGCTGTAGGAACTTAGTAAAAATCTGAATTCTTTTTATGTGGGTTTTTTTTTTTCCCTTTTTAAAATTATGGTATTTTTCACCCAGAAAAAAGTTTTCTGAGTGAGCTCATCAAATGGCTGCTGAAGGACTTCTGTTGGCAGCACCTGACCAGCAGGGCTTCCTCTCATTTTTCATAGTCTTGGTTGCTTGCTTGGAGGGTCTCTGAAAATTTGACTTGGGGTTGCAGTTTAACATTACATATAACCCACTGTAACTGCAAGCTGCTGCTGAAAGTAGGGTCTGGGTGGTCACGTCTAGATACTTGATACAGATTGACATCCATTACACTAAACATATCAAACTCTGCTTGTTGCCCAGAACTCTCTAAACACATCAGCGATTCTGTATGGAGTTAAAAGCTGCAGTCCAGCTTCTTTGGCCTCAGATTTTTAAGGGCTGAATGAGCTTATGACACCCATTTTAACTATTTCTTACAAGAACAAGTAATGTGTAGTAAGTATTGTCAACAGTTGGGGTTTGAGGGGGAATTTTTTGAGAAAACTGATCAAATTTTAATCAGATGAAGACATGTAACTGAATTCAATGACAACATGTAAGAACAACTAAAGTCAGAGACATATTTTTTTACATGATAATCAGGATAAAGAGTCTCCAAAATTATCTGAATCTGTCTGGTCTTCAAAGATGTTGATTTACATCTTTATCAGGGAGAGTAGTGACTCTTTGTCAGGGACTGTAGCGATAGGATGATAGGTAATGTTTTTAAATTGAAAGAGTGGAGATTTAGATTAGATGTTAGGAAGAAATTCTTTACTGTGAGGGTAATGAGATATTGAAACAGGTTGCCCAGGGAGGTTGTGGGTGCCCCATCCCTGAAAGTGTTTAAGACCAGGCTGGATGGGTCTTTGAGCAACCTGGTCTAATGAGAGGTGTCCCGGCCCATGGCAATGGGGTTGGAACTAGATGATCTTGAAGGTCCCTTCCAACACAAACCGTTCTATAATTCTATGTTTCTATGATTTAAATCCACTAGAAGATAAAGAAGGAAGATTCATCTTTAGTGCTTAAAGTTTCCTCATTTTTGCATGTAGGCAGAAAGCAATAAATGACATCTTACTTCCTCACAGAACAAGGACTAAGAGAAATCACTAATCAAGGAAAGAATAAGGGGGCTGAAAAGGACTGACTGTTGAAATTATAGAAAATATTTACTTTATCACCTGGAGTATCTGAATGTGAGGGTTAGGCTGAAACAGTTAATCAATTTTGTCCACCTCCCTGTGATATCAAAAAAGCTCAGGGGAATCTGACAAATGTATCTGTATGTAAAGGCAGCAGAGTGGAGGAAGTTTACCTGATAAATGGCGTGAAATTTGGCTCCCTAGAAATACCTATTTGTTAGTTCTGTAGCAATGTGCAATTTGCAAGTAATCAAAAGTAGCTTATGAAATTGCATGTGGTTTTCATGATATCTAAAATAATAGAATGAATAAGAACTGCAAAGCATTAAAGGCTTAGAATGTTCTGAAACAAGCTGCATTAGTTAATCTTGGTGTTATTGTTACTGACCATATACCTTTTAATAGACCTTTTCATTGAAGTATGCCTAGTTTCTCATTTAAATATGCCTAAGCATTCTTCAAATGCAAGTAACAATCTTCTTTATTAACCATTTTTCCAAGTGGAGAAAGACAGCTGGCAGTCTCAGGAAAAGGTGGAGTTTTTTTGAAAACAGTTTCTACTATTAAAAAATATAAGTATTTTGTGACATTTTCAACTATTTTGTCTTTCTCTTTTGCTAAGTATGTTTTTATGTTATTTCTAAAAACTTACAGAATTCTAAGTATGTGTGCTCTTCCCCTTTTTTAGATAAAAGCATCTTATTTCATATGCTGGTCTGAAAACAGGAGACAAAGAAAAAAATTGTTACAAAAAGAGAAAAAAAAATAATTAGATGCACAGATACATACAATCAACACTCAAGAATGTAACCCTTTAAAACATGAAGGTTTTTTTCTTTCTTTTTTTTTTTTTTCAAGGACCTCTGTCAGAAGAAGAAGGCTTTGAAGTTGTTGAAGAGAGATTATCTGACCTCCATTCCCTCTGAGAAGTAGAAACCATCAGTTGTAGGCAAGTATGAAACTGAAGCTATCTTTTTTTTAAGTATGACTCTTGTAGGTAGGACTCTCTGAACCCATGACAGACTATAGAATGTCTCAGGATGTAGAACATATGCCCATGGGGGAAAAAGCTGTGCCTGGGTTAACAAATGCAATTTCAAATAAGTAATCATTTCGGCTTGCATTTACCAAAGTGTTTGCACAAAAGAAATATGAAATATTGTAAAGACACTTTCCCATGGCTTCAGTATTTTTTTTGAATGATTTACTAGATGTAACATACTTTGACGACCTGTGAGCCTTTAGTTGCCACACAGTTTTATCCCAAATGCTAGCTTGACACTTCCCTAAAGTTCTTTGGATGCATTTAATGAAAGTCTCCTAATAATGTTGACTTTGGTTCATTGCCAAAACTATTTGTTTTAATGTAAACATAAACATGCAATGTCTTTACTGTCATTTACGAAAGATGTTACTTAAGTCCTTGATTCCATAAAGTATTGAAAAACATGAGCTAGAGTCTCAAGCCATGTTAAACAAGAATGGAGACCTGCATGATTAAAATCGATTACTTGCCTAAGTGCTTTTCAGGATCAGAGCCAGCATGGTCAGCACTCAGCATCATTCTACAAATAGGTAATTTTGTATTGCCTTTGTAAAATTTATACTGTTGTATTTTCTTACAAGGTGCAACTGACTGTTTTGTGTATCTCAGTCTGATGCTGTTTAGCAAATAATTAAAGCCTCTTTCCAGGTCATTCAACTGGCTACACATTGTTGTATAGTTAGTCATGCAAGCATTTTGTTCTGTTTTTCTGAACTGACTTTAGGAGCTCTTCTGACATTAACTTCCTTGCCAGAATAGTTTCTTTTTCCTTTGCGTCCTTGTATTTCCAAACAGTGTATTAGATATTAATCCAAAAAATTCATATCAGAATGAAAATGGATTTTTAAAAAAGATTCTCATAAACATAATGTCACATCTAATAGCTTAAATATGTTTAACTTATTCCCCACATCTCACTTTCTGAAGTGACAGCTATAGAGTAGTAATCACTGTCTCTTTTCTAAACATCCTCTCAGTCTTAACAGAAATGAAGTCTGCAGCATTTTTCCCACTCTAGTTTTCAGTTTCTATAAGGTCACAGGCTAGGACTTCTCCCTCTCAAAATCACTCAAACTAATGAAACAAAATATAAATTATTTACATAATGGTGGTCTCAAGTTTTCCATATGGTTGTTTTCCATATGCTAACTATTCTATATTCTATTTTCTCCAGGAATTATGTCTAGATATATTTTTTTTTTTTCCCTAACAAGGCTCATTTCCTTCTCATTAAGAGCATCTCAAATTGCTTACTGTTTCACCAAATATGGATTATGTAAATTCACAATATGATACAGCGAAATTCTTGAGAACTTTGAGAAAATTCATCAATAAATTACTTCAGTACAACCAGTCTACTAAACAAGTACTTTTCTAGATTGAGTTGTCACAAGAGTTATTATATAGCATTAAAATACAATTATATATGTGATTTGATGTTCCACTGTATATAGTTTTCATTACATATGTTAATCTATTATTTCATATCAAATCACAGAATTTTATGTTAATCCATGTTTTATAACAACTTTTATGAAATACGTATCATAACATGTTACATATTATACATTAGGTCTGGGTACTTCTGTTTTATAAAGATCTGGGATGTAAGAAACAAAGATTTAGACTGTACATTCTTTTCTGAAATTACTACAGTCTGTAAATATCTTCCTGGCATAAATATACTAAATATTTAACCAAGTATTTTACTTTTATTCTCTTCTGCTCACTATGGAACAAGACAGTCACCTCCACCTGAGAATGACGAGGAATGACAAATAAACCATTTTGAAACATGAACAAAGTATTTTCTGTACTTTCAAATCTAGCCTCTAACTGTCTCATCTTCCTTTTTCAGTATATTAGATTACATGATGATATTTATTTTGCTGCCCACTGTCTCCCTAAAGAATGTTATGCTTTATTGGTCTTCAAATATGCTATTTCCTTCTACTGAGTACTTATATGTGAGTTTATTTTTTCTAAGACACATTAGCTTGCATTTTCAAAGGTTGAATAAATTTCTGTTCATTACCTACAGGCATTTTAGAATTAAAAACTCTCTTGTCACTTTGTGGTTTGGTTTGTTTGTGGTTTTTTTTTTTTTTTTTTTTCTTTACCCTCCTTGATGTCTGTAATGCCTTCCATTTTTGTGCTGGTTTAAAATGTAACCTGTTTGTATTTAGCATTTCTTGAGGATCATTAATTAAAATAATAATTTATGTCAAAATATACAGAGGATGCTCAAAGACCACCGAAAACAGATAGCATTTGCCTTCCTCAGTTGTGTCATAGGGTATCGTGCCTTTATTTTTCAGTGTCTTTGCTTGTGAGTTTCTTGAGATTTTTTTCTGGCAAAACTAAAATACACAATGGTGAAGTGACCAAAGGCACTGATCAAGGGTACTTATCTAGGTTTGAGCCACAGAATCCGGAGGTCCGTCACAGTTTCAGTTATTATGGAGTTCTGTTTGTATTCTTAAAATAATTATGTAAACACATATGGAAAATAAAATAGAAAAAAAATTGCTAGGGAGAAGAGCCCCTCCTGGGTTAATCCTGCATTACAATTTTCAGCTAGTTTTGCTGTCCATTATAGACTATGCACGTGTTGATACTTGTAGCTTGGACCAGTCCCTGTTGCACATCAAGGTTCTGTTCCCCAAACTGTTAATTCTGCGTGTCTGTGGGATCCCTCCTGGGCTCCCAGCTGCAGCGGACAGCAAAATCTCAACCCAGTCTAACCCTGAGAGTAGTTAGGTAGCTCCAGGGACAACTCTTGTAGATGAGATGATAAGATCTCTTGGAGGTCATACTGGCAGTACTTGTGCCAACGCTCCTGCAGGGTTCCAGCAGATCTTCTACCCTTCTGCTACACCCTCTACAAAAATTTACAGCTTCGGAGTCACACTGTGAGAATGCAACTACTGCAGCCTGTGGGAAACTTCTTATTTTCTTGGGTGTGTTATGAACAGATAATAAGGAACCTTAACCAGGTTTGTAAAATAAGTCTAGTCCAAAGATACCCACATGGCACCCAGAAGAATCATAGATATTTAGGGTCTTGAGCTTTGAGATACCTCATAACTTACAGCTAGAGTTAATGTAGGGGCAGGGAAGCGATTGGTTTCAAGAGAAGAATCTCTGATTACCTAAAGAGCTAAGGCAAATGTCTTTGTACTGAAGGAGTAATGAGTATCACTTGATACAATGACTTGGTCAGAAAGAGAAATCTCAGAATAAATTAATATGAGAAGAATCAGCTTAGTCCTATAGCAGAAATGAATAAGTAGAAAAATCTTGCATAAATTAGTCAGTAGACATACACATGTCTATCGAGAGGCCTCCAGATAAGTAGGCTCAAATGTCTTTAAGATAAATATGACATCAAGAATACGTATTCGTCATGCACGTATAAAAAGTTCAGTGTCAAGAGAGCTAGCAAGAAGAATAGCCCAATAGGCTTTGATGCAGGAACTGTCTAATTGAAGGAACTCATGTCACAACTGGCTGCAAGCGCAAATCCTTAGCACAGCTTCTCTGCCACTGTGCTAATGATTATAATTTATGCACAGGATTGCGCGTAAATGTGGTGGCAGCAGAACATGTCGACAGAAGTCTTGGCACTGACCCAGCTGAAAAAATATTCCAGGAAAATATACTCACCCCTGAGTAGATTTGTATTGTGCTTCATACCAGCCTGACTGGACCGTAGACCAAAAGCTTATTGGTGCAGCCACAGGAAAAACTGTCTTCTCCAAGATTTGTGAGACCCCGACTGCCTAAGCATGTACAATGGGCAACCTGGCAACTGTCAGTGAAGTGGTGTATGGATAAAGCTGTGAAGAATGGACAAGCTCTGGAGATGGCCACTCAGATTATTGCAATACTCAATTACAACAACAATGGACAATAATAATGGACAATTACAATTAGTAATGGGCAGCCATGGGGACAGAAGTAGATAGCTAGTCCTGTCTGGTAAGGCAGAGCATCAGGTCATCCCATGGGCATGGAGGCATAGCCTTTTACCCAACAGGTGGTGTTTAGCAGCAGGTGCTATATGCGCCATACCAAGAGGGAAGCATAAACACTTTTATCAGACAAAAGGATTCATAAAAAAAGAGGTATTTTTGCAATAATGCTGTGTTTGTTGCAAAGAAAAAGCTGTCTGAATAGCCTTCAGAGTAATTTAGCAACACTTTCACTCTTTGTCTTTCCTCTATTTCTTCTATATCATATCTCCTTAAAGAAAAAATTTAGCTAAACTTTCTCATCTGGGCTCAGTTACAATCCCTAGCTCAGACCATCTGTCATGTAGCTTATCTGCTGTTACTGATGAAACTGACCCCAGAAGTAACATCTGAAGACTCTTAAACTTGGGGGCATATGGCATCTGAATCTGATTTTTACAGCTCAAAGCAATCACTACTGATAGCTCATCTGGGTTATTTATTGCCCAAATACCTTGCATTTGTATGTATATACTTAAATATATGAATACTTCCTTTAAAAAAATCTTATTATCCACCTTATTCCCTTAGGGCACTCTTTTTCCTATTTATCATCCCTTTGCCCTTGTATACATCTATGTCTCTAAGAACAAGGACTCTTCAAGCTATCTTAACATGAATTTGTAGTACTATGAAATTTTAAAATTAGCTTGAACCAAGTATAAAATGACTTGGTTTTGCCACGATCCATAAAAGAACTCAAAGACAGCTTTTATTATAATTATATAAGAAATTCTTGACTTTGTTTAGCATGAGTCTTCTTACATGGCCCTATCTTAAAAGTGCATTTCAATAATAGATTGATCCCAATGGCATTTTAAATCTTCGGATTATCTATTTCAGGTAAAAATTAAAACACGCTATTATCTATCTACCAAATGGAGTGCAGTGCTCCGGGCATTTCAGCTTGTCAGAAAGTGGTACAAACAATATCTGTTTTGTAAATGCCTTTTTTAATGGAGTGCCAAATGGTGTATGTAAATGTTAACATAAAGGAATATAAAGCATATGGAGAACTATAACAAAATATACATGCAAGTTCACAACAGGTATTTCTACAAAGGATTTGATCCCAGAGCTGGGAAATGGTACTGAAACCCCAGTATTTTTTCTATACGTTTGTGTTTCGTTTTCCTTCTTTTCAGTCCCACTGAATTTTTCTGTCCTATTTTTGAGATGGTTAATCTTCTCATTTAATCATATTCCAATGTTATAATATTGGGGGTTTCAGTGCTTAATTTCTTTTCTTGGCTGGACAAATTATCCCATTGTCCCCTGCAGACAACTATAATAATTTCCATTGAGTACAGTAATGAGGGCAGAACTGATTAAATGTAGGTTTCCCTCCTGCTAAACTCAGACAGCGAGCTGCCTGACAGTATATATGGAGTTTTTCTAGGGTTTTTTTTCCAAAAGTAAAGGAGAATTTTCTGATCAGAAGTTTACATTCCTGTCAGTAGTACATGTATGAACAGATGAATTATGTGCAGCTCTAATTGCACAGTCAGGTTCGGACATAAAATTGTGTCATTGGTAGCAGGGCTCTACCAGCAAAGTATGTTTCTGTGGTTGCCTGCTCTATCAACTTTACCCTGTTCTGGAGACCAGCTGTTCTTTATAAAAAGATGCTGCAATGCACAGTCTCAGCTTTTAGAACTGAATCCTTTATCACTAAGAGGAACTATATATTCTAATGCTGTAGAAATAGTAGAATTAATATGCTATACTGTGCAGAGAAAGGATAGAAGGGATAAGAAATGTTGGCTTAGACATATAGTACATTTCCTCTGTGCCATGTGATATAAATGCTTCTCTCTTCCCGATTGTTTAGAAAAGAAGTCTGGAAAAGCTAGACCAGAAATAAGACTAGCAGTTTACAATGGTATGAACAGGCTAAATTCTCTGGTAGAAAAAATAGAGTACCTCTTAAGATATTGAAGTGTCCATGGACCTACTTGGTTATGCTCCTGGAATGTCAGTATTGCAGCAAATAAAGCCAGCCTAATTCCTCTGTGTAATTCTTGATATCGTTCTTCAAATTTATTTTAGTTAAATTTGATTCCAAACAATATTCATAGATAGAATAGGTTCTGTCTGAGAAATTGCTACAATGGTGAATCTATTTTTTTCTAAAATTATATTCAATTGACATCTAAACTGTAGCAGCTTTAAAGCAACAGTTCTGAAGGTTTAAAAATACATTCTAGGTAAGTCATTAATAAACTTGGCCTCCTTGTTTGGATTTGAGATTTCAGTTTCTTTTGAAAAACGAACACTTCTTGGTAAGACTACCAAAATTACCAGCAGTACAAATATTGAAATATTGTTAGTAGAACCGTTGCTTGTAACATCTTAAAAATAGATTAAAAGAAGATGGTTTATTTAGCTTTACAAAGAGTGACAGTAAAGAGGATTTCTCTATATAAACACATCAGGTAGGCAAACTTCAGGGCAGCAAAGGAGGTATATAATCTAAAAAAAGATGCTGACACATGAACAGATGTACAAATATGAAGCAGGAATAATTGTGTGCTGAAAATTGGAAGAAAATTTATAATTTTTAGTGGAATGTGACTTTCCAAAAGAATAATAAGGGTAAGTAAACCTTACCAGTCTTGAAAAGGAACCTGATATGTGTCTGTAGAACAGGAGTATTATTTGGTTACATGAGATACAAGAAAACTTGAACTTTATGACACAGAATGCTTTTTCCACACCTAACTCCATAACGTTTTTGTTCTTTCCACTCTTTTTCACAGAATCACAAATTGTTAAATAATTTTCACTATAGGAACAAACAAATAAGCAAACATATAATGTCCTGTATGCTCTTAATAAAAACGTAACATTCTTATGGAAATGTCGGACTCTGTGTACTCTCTCTAGACACAATTTTTTTCCTGCTTCCTCCCTGGGTTACCCACTCACACCGTAAACTTAGAGGGCAAAGAAAACTTTCCAAAGAAGTGTAGCTACAGTATTGATCAATTCTGCTTGTGCTCTTTGAAGCTTGGCTTGCCCTTAAGGCCTGACTTTCCTAGTCTTGTGCTTCAGATACTAGGTTTTTGTGATAAGATTTGCTTTTTCCCATTATATGTAAGTGTCACTCTCCAATACCAGTGTGTTGTTAATGTTTGGAGAATTGTATTGTTAGGAATGTAGAAACATATTTTGCTTAATTACTTTCCCACAATGGGTTTGAAAATTAGACTCAAATTCTGCCTTTTATGTTGCACTTAAGAGTGCTATGGATAATGAAGCAGAAAGGAGAAAAAAAAAATGAACTGGAAAACAAACAAATAAAAAAAGTCAGGATGAAAAATGAAATAGAAAGCAGAGAGAACTGCAAAACAATATTACTTAGAGATGCATGAGAGTGCAATATGAAATGAATTAAAAAACAGCTGCAGTAGTTTAGTCTTAAATTTTTCCATCTTGATTTTTGGAAAATATTATTCCTTTTAGAGTAAAAGGACTCTTCCTCAAGCACAGCACACCTAAAATTTCAGATTGTTAAAAAAATTGTGATTTTAAAATTATTTAACGAACCAATTCTTTTTGGTGACATTGCTAAAAAGCCTCATGCGTCCCATCTGGGAGCAATTTGTGCCGCAATTTGTACCATCCCGAGGTCTGATGCCACTAGTGAAGTGACATACAGCCATGTAAAACCTGCCTGGCCTGGGTTGTGG
>VXBO01011702.1:3243-21388 GCA_013400135.1 Rhinoptilus africanus | reverse complement strand
TGGGAGCAATTTGTACCATCCCGAGGTCTGAAGCTGTATCCTTTGCCACTAGTGAAGTGACATACAGCCATGTAAAACCTGCCTGGCCTGGGTTGTAGAAATGTGTAACAAAGAGGAAAGGTCATCTCTCTTGGCCTTGCTGTGGCTTGTTCATGTTGCACTTTTGGTCTTCTGTGTTACGTGTAAGAAGAGCAGATTGGTTGTTCTGAGCACAGCAATGCCTCTTTAGGATGTTGTGTGAGAGTCTGAGCCTCCTTCCAGACTATCCCTCTGATCCTTTTTCTGTCTTCTAACTCCTGAAGAGAAAAAAATTCTGTGAATGCTTGTATCCAAGACATTTCTGCTGATGATTTAAATGCTGCTGAAGAGAAGGACTGTTATAAAGCAATATGTATGCCCATGAAGCCTGACTGGTGTAGGATCAGACTCTGAAGATTGCGTGTGGGTGTTCTGCTGGGGCCATGTATTGCCCTAGGTTATACACATACAGGAGCAAACCACAGCACCTCTTGTTCTGTCTGGATAAGGACGACAGACAGATGTAGCCTTCAGACTTCATGTCTGATACTTAAATTGTGTATATAACGAGGAGGTTTGTTTTCATTTGAGTAGCATTGGCTCACACAACCAAGAGTTACATTTAATGTTAGACTTACTTCAATTGACAAAAGAGCAACAGGTAGCAGGGATCATCAGAAAGTCTAGATTTCCACACAGGAAAACTGGTAAGCTCCGTCACCCTTTTTAAAATGTCAGAGAGGAGGAGATAAATACACAGGGAGATGGTTCAATTATATTGGACACTGAAGAGATACATGAAAAAAGAGTCCAAATGTTGCCGTTAAATTAAGCCACGCACATGAACAGCCAGGCCAAAATACTTAGCATGGTATTTTAAAGCAGACAGACCATATGGCCTCCTTAGCAATGCACAATGCTTTTTCCTGTGTCCCACTTACTGCAAAAGAAACTGTTGTAATTTTGGGTGTGCCAGATGTCTTGTCAGTCATCCAGTTTCACATTTAACAGTGTTCTCTGCCTAGACCTGACATAAACACAGTGGAACTGCTCGCTGAGTATCCAGCTCCTTACTCTCAGAATATACGAAATGGCAGGCAACCTTAGATCCCTCCTGGTGGACAGGCTTACTTTGAAGAAAAACAATCATTGTGTAATTACAGGAGGAAAATTAAGGATAACTCTCAAAGCAATGAAAAGGATCGAAGCCTATAGGACGAGTATAGTAATATTTTGGTTTATTTACCAGTGCATTTACTGGTGTATTTCTCCGGTGCTGTTGCCACTCTCTAGGGTCTGTAGTGCTGTAATCAATTCATTCACCTAAGAAAAGTCATTGCAGGTGAGTAGGATGATAGCTGTGGATCTAAAGGCTGGTGGGGTGGACTGTCACCTCAGTACTAAGCTTCATTCCTTATGAAGTCTGTCCAGAAGCTTCCCAGGACTGGATCAATAGTTTTGGAAGTATTGCTGTCTAATAGAGAAATGTCAAACATCTGCAAAAGTTTTGCCTTTCAGTAGCTTAGTAATCAAGACTCTGAATCGCCAGATGACAACATGTACACATTAAAGAAATGGAAAGTCAAACCTCATCCATGAGGTAGTTAGGTACTTCTCAGGAGGAAGTTCACAAATTTCTCAAGTTTCTAGTGTTTGCTGTAGTTATATTGAGTTAGTACAGTCAGTATTAATGGAAAAAATAGCTTCAGTAGACCCACTCACTTTGGAATTATAGTTACAGTTACAGACAGACACATAGCATATTTTAAATGATCATTAATTTCAAAGACATAACACGACAGCTCAAAACAGTTTTTTTTGAAAATTAATGAAAGTAACACACCCTGGATGAAACTGTAGCCCGAAACATACAGCAATTTCTGAGCAGTCTGCTCAAATATGCGACTGAGAAAAAGTGAGGAACTAATAAATTTTCAAAGCCATTTTATAAATTAAGGGAAATATTNAAAACATTGTTTATTTTTATATGTAAATAGATTTTTTCTATTAAATATTGTTACTTAAAGATGTTCAGCTGGCTCTAAGGTTTGTTAACTTAATTGCCCCAGATTTTGAAAAACTTAGATTAAACTCTGATTCTGAAAATTATTCTGAGCATATAAAAATGAATTCTTTGGATGACTTTTGTTTTGTCAAGATTATAAAGAAAATCAGCCTGGTCGAAACAGTATCACGTCCATTATCTTTCACGAGTACCACCCATTGTGCTCCACAGTTATGCTGAACATAGTGACATAATGCCGAATGGTAGAGGAGTTTAAAATTACATGTTTTGTATTCATAGCACAAAAGTCACATTGATTTTTTAGCTCTCCTATGCAATTATATTACCACTAACAAAGTGGGGGAGGCCTCAGTTGTCATTTGTGCAGACTGAGAAGCTCATCGTGTACAATGATTCACTGAACCACAGAACAAGTAGATGCCACAGTTTCTGATTAAAATGCAATAGTGTTTGTGAGGACCATGTTTAGAATATTAACTTGCTTATCCTTATTAATCAGCTGGATAATTCCAGTTATTTGTTACTGTAAAACTATTGCCTCATGAGTACTTCAAAGAAAAGGCTGAAATACAATGTTAAGATGTAGCATAAGAGAGCAATAATACAGTTTGATAATTTCAAGGAATATTCATCACTATTCAGATTGTGATTTGAAGTCCTCTGAAAGTAATAGAAAGAGACTGATTTAATTCAGGCTGGAGATCTGATACCTATACCTTTTTCTGAGACTTTAAATAGAATTCGTCTGTTACTCTTCACAAAAGGGTGAAATTAATTTACAGCAAGGCAGTTTATTATCCCAAAAGGAGTAATCTTTTAGGTACTTCCAATCCACCAGGGAAAAAGGATGTTGCCACCTAAGTTTGTGCTCCACTCAGNAGTTACAGACAGACACATAGCATATTTTAAATGATCATTAATTTCAAAGACATAACACGACAGCTCAAAACTTAGTTTTTTTTGAAAATTAATGAAAGTAACACACCCTGGATGAAACTGTAGCCCGAAACATACAGCAATTTCTGAGCAGTCTGCTCAAATATGCGACTGAGAAAAAGTGAGGAACTAATAAATTTTCAAAGCCATTTTATAAATTAAGGGAAATATTTATTTTTCTTAAGTTCTCAAGTTTCTGGTGAGATTTACCTTTCATCCCCTTCTTCTCAGAACAGATGAGAGATTGGATGCTTTGAGCTGGGTGTTGGACTAGGTGACCTCTAGAGGTCCCTTCCAAGCTAAATTTTATCATTCTGTGTTTTATTCATTTAATGTAACTAAATGTTAATTAAGGCAATATAATTTAAATATGACTTCAGAGTTTAATTTTCAGGTATGTGGGGAGTGTGTGTTTGCGTGTTTGTGTATACATCTGTTTATCTATCCAGATATCTATCTGGAATATACAAATGAACACTTTAGAAGACTGTTTTTACCTCATCAGNTTCACTGAACCACAGAACAAGTAGATGCCACAGTTTCTGATTAAAATGCAATAGTGTTTGTGAGGACCATGTTTAGAATATTAACTTGCTTATCCTTATTAATCAGCTGGATAATTCCAGTTATTTGTTACTGTAAAACTATTGCCTCATGAGTACTTCAAAGAAAAGGCTGAAATACAATGTTAAGATGTAGCATAAGAGAGCAATAATACAGTTTGATAATTTCAAGGAATATTCATCACTATTCAGATTGTGATTTGAAGTCCTCTGAAAGTAATAGAAAGAGACTGATTTAATTCAGGCTGGAGATCTGATACCTATACCTTTTTCTGAGACTTTAAATAGAATTCGTCTGTTACTCTTCACAAAAGGGTGAAATTAATTTACAGCAAGGCAGTTTATTATCCCAAAAGGAGTAATCTTTTAGGTACTTCCAATCCACCAGGGAAAAAGGATGTTGCCACCTAAGTTTGTGCTCCACTCAGAGAAATATACTTGGAATTTGGCATGTGCTCCACCCAAACAGAAATATACTTGGAATTTGGCATTTCTTCGATAAAACAACAGAGGACATATGGTGAAATATTGACACCTTCAAACTAGTGTTAAATTACTGCATAGACTACTGGGAAGAAGTGTTTGGAACAGGTTTCAGGGAGAAATAAAATGTGGAAAGGGAGATCTGAACACAAGCATTTTCCTTATACGTGAGAATTAATGTCAGAATTTTCATTTCTCAGACCTTGATAATGTACTTCCCTTTGGAGAAGGCCATTAGGAATTCACATGTATAATCACTGCTTCAGAATCTCTACTTCCTTTTTTCCTCAGTTTATTTTCTCTGAATGGCTATGTTCTGACAGCTGCTGCAACAAATGATACAAGAAAGATGTCAGAAATCAGAGAAACTTCCAAATTCTATCATCTTTAAGGAGGAAATGAATTAATTCTTATGTTTCTCACATAAGACACATAATGTAATACAAGCAGAAAACTATATATGACTTTGCATAAAGTTAGCTATAAATTTAGCTTTCTCCTTTTACTTTGAAAGTGATATTTCTCATTCTTTCCCCCTGAAAGATTGCTTGATCAATCAAGCACAAAAATGTTATTTCTTTATAGGGCACTTATTTTTAGATGTCTTTGTAGGCACTGCTACCAGGAATTAGGAAAATAAAATAGTCTCTAGTAAGAACAAATTTATAAAAAAGTGTGAAATTAACGTGGTTTTTTTGGCTGACAAACCCTGTCCCAAAATTCATTTCAGTGGGGACTGCAGTTATGCAAATAACTTTTCCCTCTCGCAGTGCTCCTTACTAATCAATGTAAATATCCCACTGCTCATCATGTTGGCTACTATACTGTGCTATGCTATGACTGTGCTTGTAAACAAAATGGACTTGGGTTTACTCTTTGACCTTGAGAAAAATATACAGTAATATAAAATTTGCTAAGAATGGCCTCAATTATACCACCTGTTGGAAAGAGTCACTGGGTTGTGGTTGAGCAATGACTAGGGGAGCGCTAATTGGCAGAGGCTGGAAACACACCAGACTCCAACAGGCAATATAAATGATTATGTGCAGTGCTGGAGACCCAGACCATGGCTGCTTTATTAACGTAAATGTAACACCTGTGCCTTTTGACAGACATCTGAATCTTTCTACATACATTCTGTGGATGTATAGATTCTTATTGTGAAACCCTACTACACTGTCAGATATCTATTATGTAATGTTTAACAGCACCAAGCCTCACGTAAGATCTGCAACCTTATATGTGATGTCTTGAGTCTGCAATGTTCCTAGGGTTACAGAATACTCTGGTCAGCATAGACAGTTACAAGTTTTCTTTCAATCAGAAGGCAGAGTGTTCAACACGACAATCACTTAATCCAGATAATGCTTGAAAGTATTTATATCTTGCCTATGGAAAATTGTGGGAAAGATCACATATGGCTACATGGCTGTGTATTGTATCATTACGTAGGTATGTAATTGGAACATCCTTCCATCTTTTACTTGACCCTGTAAACCCAAAATGAGAAACATAGAATCATAGAATCATTCAGGTTGAAAAGGCCTTTTAAGATCTTTGAATCCAACTGTAAAGCTAACACTGCCAAGTCCACCACTAAACCATGTCCCTGTGCACCACGTCTACACATCTTTTAAATACCTTCAGGGGTGGTAACTCCACCACTTCCCTGGACAGACTGTTCCAGTGCTTGGCAACCCGTTCAGTGAAGAAAATTTTCTTAATATCCAATCTAAACCTCCCCTGATGCAACTTAAGGCTGTTTCCTCTCATCCTATCACTTGCTAACTGGGAGAAGAGACTGACTTCCACCTCACTATAACCCCCTTTCAGGTAGTTGTAGAGAGTGATAAGGTCTCCCTTCAGCCTCCTTTTCTCCAGGCTGAACAACCCCAGCTCCCTCAGCCGCTCCTCATAAGACTTGTGCTCTAGACCCTGCAACAGCTTTGTTGCCCTTCTCTGGATGTGCTGGGTGGCCTTCAGGCATCCAGGATGCTGTTGGCCTTCCTGGGCACCTGGAGACACTGCCGGTTCATATTCCACTGTTTCTTCTACCAATACGCAATGTCCTTTTCTGCCAGGCAACTTGCCAGCCACTCTTCCCCAAGCCTGTAGTGTAGTGTTGCATGGGCTTGTTATGACCCAAGTGTAGGACCTGGAAGTGCAGGTCATGGATACGGGAACCATTCTAACAGACTGTGTAAACTTGTTGCGTGTATCCATCAATAGTATCTGTATTTTCTCTAAGAGTCATAAAGTATCATAGAATCATAGAATGGTTTAGGTTGGAAGGGATCTTAAAGATGATCTAGTTCCCACTCCCCTGCCCTGGGCAGGGACACCTTCCACTGTATACATACAGTCAGGTATAAAGGAAATGGATTAGAATAATAACAGGATACAGATTTCCTCTGTTCTTGACCAGTGTGACTAGAAAAATGATGAAAGATGTGCATAGGTTGAAGGACATCTTCATAAAAGTCTTTGGAGAAAGAAGCACATCTCAACTTTGATAGAACTTCCTTATTTTTGAACAAGAGGCAAGGAAAGTAAGAAGTTCTTAGACAAGTCCTTGAAAAAAACAGTACAATTATCATTGGTTCATCTGTAATAATAATAATAAAAAAGAATAATTCTTTTTTTTAACAAAGAAAATTTTTGTACAATTACTAAAACAAAGATGAAAAAGTAGTTGACCCACTAATTTTCTCAGCTCCATAATAATCAAGCAGCAATTGGGACAGAATTTGCCATATCGAAAGACTGTGACTATACTTTCTCCTTCAGCAAACAGCATGAACAAGGGATGTCTCAAGGAGTAAGTGAACCTTCTTCAAAGATTGCACAGTATCAACTGGTCAGTGTCATATCATAAATTCCAAACCTTATGTCAGTTTCTGAGAAATACTTCCTATCGTATTGTCAAGTAGTCCCTGTGCAGCACAAGTATGACTTACAGAGGAGACCTAATGGCTCTGTGCTTCGTTGCATATAAAACCATTGCACGGGCTCCTGCCTTTTCAATCAATATTGCTATCTGAATCCTCAGTATGCACAAGGTGTTAGGAAAAGCAAGGTAAATTCTAATGATAATAAGGACTCTCAGGCTTTTTTTTTTAGTTGAAAGAGATCCTTTCCTCCTTTAATAAAAAGCTGCATTTATAGGACATAAATTTCATTGTCCATCCTTGGAAATGTTGATTTTGTGCTAGAAGAGACCTCTCAAGAGGTAACAGTGATGTAAGAAGAAAGTGGAGGTAATCTGAAATATTGTGCAAATAGTGATTTTGAGCAACTCGATGTTTGTGTGCCAATCTAGGGACATATTTAAAACCACTAATGTACAGAGATTTTCTCAGTACTCCGAATATAAGGAATACAAGAAGTAAAAATAACAGATTCCTTATTCAGATACAGGAGTGTGCATAAATATTGTTCCTCCCTGAATATTTTTGCAATTTCTGTAATAGTTACCTTGTAACCTACTGAATATCAGCATTCAGCAATGTACTTAATAGCACATACGCTTCAGTGGTTAAGTATACGTAGATTCATGTGTCATATGAAGTACAACATATGTACATTGTATGTTGTTAATGTTTTGCCACATTAACAAGATTCATGTAATATAATTTGAGGTGTTAAAATTAAATATTTCGTGTAAGACTTCAAATTCAGTGGAGGGAAAGAAATAAATATTTTTCATAAATTGATTTATTCTGTCTTAATATAGACAGAGACAGATCGTTGTCTGTCTCTCTGGTGACTATGGCTAAAGACTACTTTATACTGTGCACCTATATAACCAAACACTGTATTAGGCCAGGTTCTAATCAGACACCTTGATTCATTTGGGCTAGACATTTAGTGGCAGATAAGTAACGTTAAAGCTTGGTGAAATTAATCCAGTTTAAAGTACATAAAAACTGTATCACAGCAGAAGGTTTTTTTTGTGGAAGTTTTTATTTTCATAAAGACTTTGAAGCACATCAGGTAAGAATCTTTGCTGGTGTAAATCAGTGGAATTGAATTCACTGCCATCCTCACTATTTATACCATCTGAAGCTCTGTCCCATAGGCTTCACTTATGTGACATCTTTATGTGTATGCATGGTAATTGCAGCTAGGGCACAATTCTGGAAAGTGTTCTGTGCATTACATTGCCAATGAACCCCAAATAATCTCTGTATGTGTCCTGGATTGAGGTAAAATGGAACCAATTTTCTAATTTGTAATCTTACTTTTTAGTTGGGCCTCGTCTAACTGACTAANCTTTTCCTGTGTCTGCTGGTGACGCGATCGTCACCCTGGGAGCTGGATACGGTTTTGTATATATTGTATACTTATTTTTTTCTTATTATTTATTTTCCTTATTTTTTTTTCCCATTAAAGTAGTTTAGTTCTTTTTCTAAACTCGTAAATCGCCTTATCTCTTCCTCTCCTCTCCGAAGAGAGAGTGGGGGAGGGCTATCTGTAGTTCCAATTGGTCAGTTTGGCCAAAACCACGACAATGAGTAAGGCTTACTGGATCTGAGGCTTAATTACTACTTTAACTTATCTATTTATTTTTAATTACTCTCTAATTTTTGGAAGAAAAAATAATATTGGGAAGAAATGTGGTGTCATTTGTTTTCACATCTGATTTCTGTCTGTATACCAATCAAAATACATCTGGATGGAAAAGGAAAAAAAATAAAAATGAGATAACGTAGTATTTATTAGGTACAGCTGGTCCTGCAGAGCTATTAATATATCTTATAGAAGCTGCTACACCAGGGTTAATCTGATAAAGCTCTCAAGATGAGCATGCTGTTTATCCCATTGACACAAGCATTAAAAGGCTGTCATCACTTCCTGCTCCTGCCAGCTACACAGGAGCTACCGCTGAGGCTCGGAGTAGCAATAAGGAAGGGCTCACTAAAGGGCTTAGCTCTGCCAGTCAGCCAAGACAGACACCACCCCTACAGCAGAAAAAGTAAGTTAAGATAATGGGCTAATCAAAGGGATGAATTTGCATTCCCTGAGGAAATAAAATAAAATAATAATCAGTAATTGATTTTCCCCCCTTCCTCCTTGAACATAAACATAATTTGAAACTATCAGAAGCATCAATTGAATGAGAAGCAGTGCTAAATAGTGCATGTATTTACTCATAGAATACCCAGTGATCTTCAGAATACAATGATATGGCAAGTATTTAGGTGATATTTGATATAAAATAATGTTTAAATCTCATCTTTCAGTCCCATGGAAAAATTAAGTAACATTCTGAAAGATGACTGTTCTGGAACGACCCAAAGAAGAGAGAGAGTTATTTCTGTCTCTTAATTACTGCTTTTCACAAATTTACCTTAATTTTTCAAAGAGAGTTTTAACACTCAGCTGAAATCTGGTTAAGCTTTAAGGTTCATACAAGTGCTTAAATTTGTGCTTTATGAATAATGAACATGCACAGGAGTAAGATGGCATGACCATATTTCTCTGTGAAGTTTGTGGGAAAATTTACTATTGGTTTCAGTGCTAAAGATCTGAGCACATGGAATTCACAATAAGTTCATAATAGTGCTGCTGCATTTCTAGGTCTCCAGTCTGTCTCAGAGAATGATTGAACATCAATGTTCAGACTAAAGCAAAAAAAAAATCCTTTCTTGAATAATTATTAAAACTTCAATAATAATTCCTGATCTTTTCCAATTAATGTTACCTGGTGGCCAGTAACCTGAAGATATGTAACTTCACCAATAACAAAGCAGATAAAGAAAAAATTTAGATAGAGGTAAAATAAAGTATATATATATATATATAAAGTATATATAAAATAAAGCAATATAACTAACGTGATAGGGAAGGCCACTGAGACAGACACAACGCATATGTAATGGCACATAGATAATGACCAAGTAAGGCTATATGCCATGTCTAGTCCTCTGGCCTTGGGATAACTTTCTGCTTTTCTACCACGAGATTAACAAATATAGCAATTACATCTCAGTATGGAGCACAATGAAGTAAGAGCTTGACCTTTCTTTGTGCTGTCACATGTCTAATGTCTGTTCTGGATAAATCAGGAGTTTACCTTCTCACATAACACAAAATTGTGATATCTTGTATGTTGGTGCAAGCATGTTGTGTGGTAAATTGTGTAAGCAATTTTAAGAACCTTGTCTGTCAGCTTCACTGGATGTAATATGATGAGAAAGGTTGGTGCCAAAATATATCTTCTCTACAGTGTACGTTCCTTTGTTCATTCGTCCAAGTTCCCTGTCGAAGCTAATCATGAAGCCTTTTCTGTCTCTTATCATGCTGTAATCATCTTGCCATTAGTTTATCACTGTAGACAGTGAACTTTTATTTGTAGTATAGATGATGTTGAAGTAGCCCTTCCTTCTAGTTACACAACACTTAAGGGCTGCTGTCATTCACCAGATGGACTTGCTCATGGACAGAATACTTTCTCTGTCCGGTGGGGATGTGAAGGACCTGAATAATAGAAAGCTCATATTTAGGCCAAATGGCAGTTCTGGTCTGTGGGGCTGAAGTAAAGAACAAGGCGCCATGTCATGAGACTTTAGCCAACAGGAAGAGGCAGAAACCTATAAAGGTTTCTCGGGTACTTTATGTTTGATGGGCAGATTTTTCTTCGGAGATCTCAAAAAATCACAACTTTCCATTGACTAGAAAACTAACTAGTGCATTAACTTAAAACCAAATCTGCAGTAGAAACTAAGATATAGGTGCAAGGCTAGTGGATGTATTAGGTGAGCAGAATCCCACACCATGTTTTTATCCTTGTTATGATATGTTTGTGAAGGTTAGGTTTCTTTGCCATCACCTCCTGAAGCCTATGCAGTGCCACTGTAATGTGCAAGAAAAGGTACTAGTAAGAACAAATTTTTCTGTGATGCCTAGCCTCTACTGATGATCCAGGTGTATCACATAAAACACAGAAGAATTAAAACTCACAAATAAAATATCATAGATCTACATTGAATGAAAATTAAAATACAAATACCAACTCACTTTATCCTATTATATATCTTGAAGATATATATATATAAATAAAAATTAAGGTGAGGCATCTAATTAAAAAGAGTTTTTTATTCTACCTTTAAATTTGGGAAAGAAAAGAAGCAGTTGAATAAACATTTTAATCCTGCAAATACAAGGCTGAGAACAAGGACATTCGGTTTGGGGTTTTTTTCTTGTAGGTGGCTTTGATCCTCTGCATTGTCTTTGAAGGGATCATGAGCGGAGAGATCCAGTGTTAAAAAAACTGAAAATAAGATAATATATTTTCAGGAAAAATATATTTTCTCATATTTTCCAACAGTTTCCTTAAAATATATTGTCTGATGGAAACATATAAATATTCAAAATAGAGAACCAAATTCTCTAATGGAGAATGATGATATTGCTCCATGGATTTTGGTAGATGATCTGGCAGCCAGAGTGATCCCCCTGACCGTTTTGCCATTTTGAGCTTCATGTGCTGTTGTTTTAATAATTGGCCAAATCCTTGAGTAATAGTTATTATCATGATTCTTCATTTGCATCACAGCCGCTTCCAGGAGCCTCAAATTAAATCTTGGATCAGTTGTGAAGGCCAGATAATAAAAACCAGTTCTCAGCATTTAAATTAGTCCTTGTGGATCAATTAAAATTGGACATTTTAAATGAATGAGGCCAAGAGATAATGGGAAACAAATAAAGAAACATTTTAGGGCAAAATTACTCCCATCTCATTTTTGGTGCTTAATTAGGGTAGCATCTTTGTTTACCTTTTTTACCTAGAGTCATCTTTATACTCCAGAGAGAGAGAGAGGAACTCCTCAAGAGTGATTGATTGATCCCATTCAAGAATGAGGGAACAGTTTCTTCCTTAGGATGGACTTACCCACTTTTTAGCATGCCTTCATGTATTGATTACCTGATCATTGGTCCAGCACCTATTCACAGGATTTGGTAATTCCTGCCCAACCACACACCTGAATTTCTTTTATGTGAAAAACCCAGGGCATCTGGTGGAGAATTTTGTGCTCCTGTTTGTTCTGGTCCATGGATATCTAACCAGGCAGAGTGCACACTCAGAGGTGGCAGGTAACACAGCAAGGCGGAACAGAAGCAAGGGGAAATAAATTAGGGCTTAGGTCCTATGTGAATAAAAATAGTTTTTGATTTATGTTTCCCTCTAATTTTTAATAAAGCACTTCATGTACTATCTGCGCTATAACTAATACTGACTCAGTGAACCTGAAGCTGCATTTACTTTTCCCATGTGACCTTGTGACCCAAAGTTTCTTCATTTAAGAGATAAACATATAGAAATTTAAGGAAGAAGAGAACATGTGTAAAGTATGAGTGAACTCTGTATAACTAGCATAAGTAAAGATATGAGGATGTATTACTGGTGGTAGCACAAAAAAATAAAAATCATCTTCTCATCAGGAAATTAGGATATGCCACTTTAATTCTTTTGAAACAGCATAATTTAAACTATAAAAATAAAACTATAAAAGTCCATGGAGTTCATGTAATCTAGATCACAAAACTGGCAGTAAATTGTACGATACAAAGAGAGTATTTCTAATTTAATAATTTGAAAAATAGCATGGAGGTTGAATGTCCTATGTAAATTACTCTTATTATTTGAATATTATGGAAGTATGTATTTACTCTGTAACAAAGTAAAGTTGTACCTCGGTCACTTCATTTTAGTTCAGATTTTATGATCTAAAACAAAGAAATGGAAGGGAGGGAAATTAAAGGTAAAAGAAAGTCCACTTGTCTGTAAATCAATAAATACAGATGGGAAGCTCCTACACCATAACAGATGGCCTGCAACTACGAACAAATTAGCATATAGACAGCCATTACTGAATTCAATTAAATGTGAATCTAAATATTAATTAGGATTTGAAGGCGATAGCATAAGCAGAATTAATTATAGGTTTCTGTAGCATAGGGAAATCTGATTACAGAGGAGGGGTCTATTGACAGTTACATTGGAATTTGACACACTAATTACTATATGAGTCACACGCACCTCTAGAGTGGAGAATATCGTATTTTGTGTGTGCTTTGCACAGAGGTCAGTTCTAATCTACTACCCTGTAGTAGGAATTGGCCTAACAGATGAAATAACAAAGATTTTAATTTTTCACTAGATAGTGTAGTGTTTCTAAAGTATTTCTAAGATCAGTTCCAGTGCATTGGTAAATATTCTAAAACATAAATGTATTTCCAAAAAAAAGATATATTTTCTGTCCAAAAAAAGAGATGCCTCCCTGAACAGATGTGCTATCGCTTTGCCACATTATTGCACTATAAGAGTACATTCTTTCTGCATAGATTGTGACAGTCTGATTAAAAAAACATCTGTGAGGTCTGTAGAGACATAAGCTATAGTCATTGTCATTGATTGTAACAGGCTATAAGCTTTGTACTGAGTTTACGAGGCTGAGGCTTGTAAGGTCTGCTCTGTCTGAGCTTTTCTTTTCCTGTTTGTATCTTTGTTTTACTTACCTATGAGAGTGAGCTAAATGATCAGGTGTCTATATCTAACCTGTCCTTTTTTTAAAAAAAAAAAAATCTTTGTGTGGTAACAGCTATAGTTTCATGTATTAAAAATTTTAAAAATTTTTAGCAACCCGAGTGAAAAGTTTTCACTATCCTTTTGTGTAAACACACCTGAGCAAAAGAACAATGCTGGAGCTGAATATCTATTTCAATTTCTTAAGCCATTCATACTCCCACTCTTGGTCCTTAGAGCAGAAAGAATTCAGATGACTTTCCCATAATGACTGCTTTCTCTCTTCATTTTTTTCTGAGCTAAACCGAATTTATTAGATTCTTTTGTTAAATATTTCATTAATCAAACCATGTTTTCTGATATTCAAATAGAAAATTTGTGACTGAATTTACTTAGTTAACAGACCCCAAATAGATCCACTGTATCCATACTCTATATTTATCTTGTTTTGTAACTTTTTGTGTTTAGTTAAAAAGTCTGTTGAACGTAAGCAGAAAATCAATAGGAAGCCAGAGAAAGAAACATCAGCAGCTGGGAGATGGACACAACTTTGGAATCAATCTATATAGCAATTTTTTTCATTTGTAAAGATTTGAGGCTATGTTTTTAACCTGGTGTTAGAACAATTTGGAAGAACCTTCAAATATACTGATTTTCTTTTGTTCAAATGAATTATTTCACCATAGCTATTTATTTGCTTTTAAAGAGCAAAATCTCTGAAAACAAATGCACAAAATGTGGTTCTTGGTTATGAGAATAAATGACATCAGTGATACACAATTGTCCTGGTTTCAGCTGAGATAGAGTTAATTTTCTTTCTTTTGGTTGCTATGTTTTCAGATTTGGTATGAAAGGAATGTCAATAATGCATATTGTTTTAGTTGTTGCTAAATGATGTTTATACAAGTCAAGGAATTTTTTCAGTTTCCCACAGAATCTGAGAAGGAGCACAGACAGAAAGCTGAAATAGCCAATGGAATATTCTGCACCATAGATGTCATGCTTGGTATATAAATAGGGGTTTGCTGGGGAGGGAATCCGTGATGTCTGCTTGGGTCAGGCTGGGCAATTGATCATCAGGTGTTGAGAATGACTTGTGTTCTGCATATTCTTTTATCATTATTAATATTATTCTTGTTATTTTCCTTTTCTGTTACTGTTCTATTAAACTGTCTGTACCTCAACCCATGAGGTTGGTTTTCTTTTTTGTTTTCCCCTCCTTTCCTCCCTCTTCTCCCTACCCTTCTGGGGGTGAAATGCAGGATGAATGAGAAGTTGTGTGGTCCTAGTTAAAGGCTGGGGTTAAACTGTGACACAACATTTAATTACGAAATAAAAAAGATATACGTCTGTATGGTATGAGGGGGATATAGTTTACTCCAGGACTCAGGGAAGTTCTGTTTTTCAGTCCAGTGGGGCCAGATTTGACAGCTTCCAATATGCAGTAACCTTCCCCAACCTGCCAGACATGACGCTCCTCTGGTTTTCTATTCCCAGGTCCAAGCAGAAGTAAAGCCAAGAATGTCATCCCACACAAATGCACACACATTTGCATGCATGCATACCTACGCTGTGTGGACACTCTTCATAAACAGACGAACATGTGCACCACAACCACATACACAACACTCATAAACGTGAACGATGCAAGCAGCCTCATCCTGCTAATGAGGCTGACAGCTAATAAAGCTCAAAGCTTGTTAGCAGATCTCACACACAAACATATACCTGCAGATTTCACCAGTAGCTGGCCGAGAGCTATGGTCCCTCCTGTATGTAGACTTCTGTTAGTACTTGCTGGTTAATCTGACTTGATAATTTTCAAAAAAGTGAAACATTAAAATGGAATTTTTCAAGGAATCACTGTGAACCCAAACTCTAGTAAGTGACAGTTCCATCAGATGGAAGCCATGATAAAAGATGGACTCAAGAATTTTTCAGTAGAACCTGGTGTGCACATCTCCATTTAGTGTGGAGCTTTGAATCCCAAGATCTTTTTTTGAAAGCCACATTATCTTAGAAGAAATCAGCAAGGGACAACTTCTGAGTCAACATCTTCTTCAGTATACACTAAATGATTCTAAAGTGACACCAAATTTTAGAAACTTGCCCTCAGGTGCCTACGGACAGCAACATTTTTTAATCCATAAAATGTTATTAAGTTCATTCAAACGAAGAGGTTTAAACAGGATGTTGCTCCCTGTTGCACTGCCTAAAAGTCAGTAAGACTGGAATGGAAACTTGGTAGCCAGGTTTCCATTTTGTTGAAACATTAGGCTACTAGAGAATAGATTAGAACTTGAACTGTTCAAAAAACAGACAATAGGATGATCACAGGATTAGAAAGGCTTCTGAGTGACTGAAGATTTATCATCCTGGAACAGAGGGCACTGTGGGGAAGAAAAAGTCATAACAGAGATCTGCAGAATGGTAAGTTTCATAGGGAAGATGGATATGGACTGACTGTTCACCGACTTGTCCAGCACAGGAAAGTACTACATAAAACGAAGCTAGTAAATGGCAAGTTAAAAAAAAAAAAACTAAAAAATTAGATTTATTTTTTCTGGTTTTGTGCACGGAATGGAAATTCATTGATGGTAGCAGCTAAAAACATTGCGGGTGGCCAGAATCTTAGTTTATATTTAGAGGAGAATTGTATAAGTACTTGAATGAGAGATCCACTGAGTTTTACTGAACAGATCACATGAAAGTCAAGAAATTCCCCGAGCTGGACATAATTAGTAACTGGTAGAGTGTTGACAGGAGAAGTCGTATATGCTTTCCCTGTTCTTGCCAGAGTATCTGTTTATGGCTGTCGTTGGAACTAGGAAACTTGATGGACAGAACCTGATTCTAAAACATTGCAGCTGTTCTGATGTTTGTTTGTACACTGATTTTCATAACATATAGCACTCTCAGCATGGGAACACCTTGACCAGACAACAGATCTAGAGAAAAGAATCTCTGTCACTTACCTGAGCTCAGATAGTAGGGTACATACAGTTATGCACCTCAAAAAAATGAGATTCAGTGCTTGAAACTCCATCCTGTGGTATCCTAGTCCTTCTAGATGATTACTAATTAAATTTTTGCCTTGTTGGACTGTTTATGTAGTTGATTTTAGGTAGTGAATGGGTCCAAAAATAGATATTACTAAGGAACAGAAGCGAGATTCATAGGGGAGTTAGCAGTAGGCAGAGTATGGCAACATGCTTTGCCCTGGATCTGTATAAAAGCTAAACCGGGAAAAAAGTCTTGTCTTTGCTGAATTTGAGTGATATAGAAAAGGAATTAGTGTAAAAAGGGAGGATCATTCCTTGTACCTCTAGCCTTCATATATATATATATGTGCGTGTACATACATGTTTATATATATAAACTTTTGAAAATGGAATATAAAACGGATCTTGAAACATGAGTTTGCCTGTATTTTTACCAATATGGAACAATAAAAAGCCATATTTTTACATTTCACATAAGCCTTTCTTCAAATTACATTGCTTACCAAGATATGCTACTCCATAGCAATCCTAGTGCAATTATGAGAAACTACTGCCCACATTTGTTTGTTTGAGCTAATGTTATTTCTCTGTACACTAGCCATAAAGTAGATATATTTGTATATATTTCTCCATCAGCAAGTATGGCAGTCAACAGAATATCAATATGTAATTTCTTTAAAATATATTTTTATTTCTGATTTCCAGATAATAAAAGCCTGTGTTGAAATATATAGTTCATACCTGCCATATAAATTCACATGGGAAGGAAATGAGAAAAAATGCAGCTATGAAAAACAGGGATATCTTTTAAGATCACCTTCAATGTGACATTTTGTGAATATATAGGGCCCTATTCCTAATAACTCTTAAATCCCAATCAAAAAAAGTACCAGTATCATTTTTATTATTATTATTAATTTACTACTTGTCTACAGGACATCTGTATTAGAATACTTGGTAATGATTTTCTTGAACACAGGTTTTGTGATAATTGCTTTTTTAATAGCTTTAAAATTGTTATTACCTTGGAAATTATGATTTAGATATTTTTATACATATTTTTTTAAATCACATATTTCTATGTTACCATTTTTGCTATAGTTTATTTTGGCCAGCAAACTCTGTTTAAATTATATTTAATTTGTTGTAAATTATATTATAATCTGAATTGTCTAAGCCCATTTAAATTAATTTCTATATTCATTTGAAATGGGACTGTTATCCTTTCAGAAAATCTCTTAATACATTTAAAGACCTTGTTTAAATACAGTAATTTTGATGGTAAAAAGATGTGATACGAAACTGAAAAGAAATGGCCCGTAAAATTCTAGGGGAAAAAAAAGAAAATTTTCCATTGGAATTTTTGTTTAAAAATAAGAAAAAGGACTGGGGTATCAGTTGTCGCTACTTTTTGCCACCTCAGGAATTTTACACTATTTTTAGATACAAGGGCAATAATTTCCTTTTTCGTAGGTACCTGGGCCTTTTTCTGGCCCACATTGAAATTTAATACTTCCATTTTTATAACAGCTGTAGAACACAGATAGACCATGTTTTCTTAAACCTAAACTTTGCTTAATGTAGGTGG